>SKCR01039278.1:0-59651 GCA_019454045.1 Zanthoxylum bungeanum | reverse complement strand
TGTAGTTGAATAACGAGTGATGTAAGTGTTTTTTTATAACTTTTTCTTTTTGGAAATGGAACTCTCGAAGGATGATAATGTCATTTAACATTCAATTAGAAGAGAAAAAGATGGAGATAATAGTAATTGAAACATTTGTTGATTATAAAAAAGCGCATTATATTTGTTTCTTGACCTTTTATCAATTGGTAAGTGATTTCTCACAAATCATAATCATCTTAGATAGAATGACTTAACTAACATTATAGATGAAAATCAATTGGCACACATTACTTGGGAAACAACCTTGTAAGCATTGTCTCTGTGACTGTAACTCTGTTGAAGGAAAGAATAAGCTCTCTTGATGGATGCAGTGAGCAGTAGGACAGTACCAATCTTTGTCAATGACTTTCTTACCAATAAAACTGCTGGTAGAATTGTAGGAAATGTGTGTAGTGAGGAACTTTAACAATCAAATATTATGTGGAAGAAGGAAGGCATTTGGATAATGTGCTGATTTCATTTACTAATTTGGCCAAAAGGAGACGGAGGGCATTTTATAGTTGAATCAGACTTTGAAAATACAAATCTTGCTTGGGAAAGCAAGGGCTTATGAATCTTTAGACGAATGATTTTAGTTGAATGCACTATGTGAAATAATTTGGAAGATGTGATTGTTCCAACAAGTTTTTATAATGTCAACTTGTAAGGATGCTGATTATGGCATCACAGAGTAATCCTTGTTATGCCATAGCACATCTTTCATGGTTCAAATACTAGTACGAAACTAAATTGTTTGTTAGTATGTGACAAGAGAATAAACAGGTTTTGTTAAGAACCTAAATTGTAATTTACTGTCCGGTAATGTTTATGTCTATCACAGAATGACCAATTGAAATGATATTATTTTTTTACAAAAATGATAAAGAAACGGAAATTTAACAACATAGTACATGTACTTTATTCTTAATTTCTGTCAGCCTCCTGTTCATACAGCATTACTTATTTATTTAAAGAAAATAACTGAAGAAAGACCATTCTAATAATTGCTTGCAGAAATACGTTAATAACATTGAACATGGTTAGGACCAATCTGATCTGGTTATATACCTAAGATGGGTGTTGCTTCTGCTTTGCAATCTTGTACTATATGTTACTTCCACAAACTGCTTACAGACAATGCATAAAATACAGTTATCTTTGTCCTCTTTTTTTTTTTTTTTAATTTCATTTCTTAAAATTTATCTGATTTGTTTCTTGCTATTCTTGTCTCCCTCAAATCTGTATGTAGTCAAAGAGCAGTTACAACTGCATTGTGGTGCAACTTCCTTGTCTTCTCTCTCAAGTTTGGGGTATGGTTAGGGACCTCTAGCCATGTTATGCTGGCTGAAGTAGTTCACTCAGTTGCAGATTTTGCAAATCAGGTATTTCCTTTTTACGATTCTTCACAACGAGGCTAGCGGATGTACTTCTTGTTTTCTTTCTTGCTTTAAATTTACTCGATTCATTTATTATCCAATGCAGTGAAACTAATTCATATTAACATTGTAGGCGCTTCTAGCTTATGGTCTAAGTAGCTCCAGGCGTGCACCAGATGCTCTTCATCCGTGAGTTTTCATCATAAGTCACCTTCATCATTTACAATAAATTGCCTGCATTTCCCACATTTTTCAAGCTTTCAGCTCACCTAATGTATAAATTTGTTTCTAGGATTTAGGCTACTTGTGGTTTTATTTTTATATATTTTTTATTTTTTATTATTTTAGAGAAAAATCTTTTGACATGGCATTTAATGAAGATTTAGCTTCTTCAAAGAAGTTGTATCGGACTCTCTTTAATCACCACCTGTAAAATTCAACAATTGAATAGGTCAAGATTATAAAATTGATTGCTATTCTAGTAAACTGTAGAAATATTGAATATCTTTATCTTTATCATACTAACTAGTTACTAGCTTAATTTCTGAAAAATCCTGAAGCTCTTTGCAGGCAAAGGACACTTGCTTTTCTATTTTTAAAAAAAAATTATACTCGTCAGAGAGTTTTTTCATTCATGTTTAGATTGAAGATTCAGGTAAATTAATATTTTACAAGAATCTCTGAATTGATTTAGTTACTTGGTTCCTTATTGTACAGTTATGGCTATTCCAAGGAACGATTTGTTTGGTCTTTGATATCAGCTGTCGGGATCTTTTGTCTTGGTTCTGGTGCTACAATTGTCAATGGAATTCAACACTTGTGGACTTCAGAGGTAGTGAAACAACATTTTTCATCCAAAATTCTAAATATCCTTTGTTAATAAATCTGGTATATTTTTACATCTTTTTGTCCGCAGCCCCCTGCAAATATTCAATATGCAGCTTTGGTGCTAGGTGGTTCATTTATTATTGAAGGTATAACTTGTAGCACTGTGATTTTAGTTTAACTGGATGTTCCAAATAGGCTATTTTCAACCTTTTGATCTTCATCTTTTCCAGATTGAAGTATGTTATGCTTTCCAACAGGTGCTTCTCTTGTTGTTGCGATACAAGCTGTCAAGGAAGGAGCGGCTGCAGAGGGAATGACAGTTAGAGACTATATCTGGCGTGGTCATGATCCCACATCTGTTGCTGTCATGACAGAGGTATTTCTTCTCTGTTAGTTTCTGGAACTAGCTAGTTAGAACATCCATTAAGTGGGCTTTTGCTTTGGTTTTTATGTTGTTAGTTTATTGTATTTGAAATATGGTAAGTTAGAACTGGAAATGTGAGAGTGATTAGAATTTTGGTAGTATCAATTGCCAAATGGTCAAATGCTAAACATTGAAACATAGATGATTTTAAGGGCATCTCTGTTGTCATTTTCATTTTTTTAATTAAAATAGGTGTGTTTAATATTTCAATTGAAAAACTAGGTATGAAAATCATAAAACACACTAGCTAAAAACTATTGTTAAGCTAAAAAATTGACTTGAAGGTATTTTGTAACTTTTTGAAAAACAATATTTTGGAAACACTGAAGTTTTCTTTTACTTCTCCACAGTACTAGTACTATATGTATTTCAGTGTTTTTCTTCTTCCATAATATACTATGTTGCTTTCTTGAGTATCTTGAAATGCAAAATCCAGTGATTCAAATTGTTTTAAAAATAGCTTTAAGGAAAAAATTAGCAAAATATTAAATGAGACTAGAATTCTCGAGAGTTCCTTTATCTTACGTAAACCCTTCAAAAGAAATGCCCTTTTTCATCCATCCAATCTCTTTTCCACTTTTCCACCATCAAGTCCCAACAACTACAAGCTCGTAGATTTCCACCGAAAGGATCTGAGTCTGACTAATTCAAAACCCAGAGACCCCAATATTATGTGCCCCTCACTTTAAGGCACTGTTGCAAGCCAAAGATTGGAAGTTACCCTACTTTCATATTTCTAGAGTTTGACAATTTAGAATGCCTTTGGGATTTTTCTCGTTTCCGTATGCAGTTGCACACAATTTATCTTGCAACTATTTATGAGTGCATATTATTTGCGAACCATTGTATATAGCTGTGTATGTCCCTATGCATGCTATCATCTTTAGTGCAATTAAATACATTTTGGTTGACTGCTGATAATTTGTTCTCTAATTATGTCTGGTAATACATATCGCTGCTGTTTTGTTGCCTCTGACCCCCCTAATAAACGATTTATGTTATGCAGGATGGTGCTGCAGTTACTGGCCTTGCTATAGCTGGAGCGTCATTGGTTGCAGTTAATTACACAGGAAATGCAATTTATGACCCAATTGGTTCAATTATAGTTGGAAACCTTCTTGGAATGGTATAATTTTTCTCCAAAATAATTAATCCGCTGAAAAAACATGCACTAGAAAGTCCTCATGTTGGTAAATCTCCATATTGTGGTAACATGTGAACTTTCACAATGCTCCTGGTTTACTATTTGGAGGTACGGAAACGGCTCTTTCCAAAGTAATTGGTCTTCCTCTAAGCACATGCATTATAGTTCCTTGTCTCAGAAATCACTGAGAAAATGGTATCAACTGAGACATCCTGGACATTTCTGAAAATATAGTATCACCCTTAAACTAATAGATTCTTTTGGTAAGTGGCACCAGCCTCTTCCAGACTTTAAAGAGGTACCAAATTTCAAAGAATTCACAATTCAAAAGTAAAGATTGCTATACGATGACTTGAAATAATTTCTCATATCCTACCTCATCATTCAGCCATGTCGCATCAACTCAAGCTGCAGATGGGCTGCTTGGGTTGATTTCAACAGATCTTACTAAAAAAGGGATCCTTATTTCTAAATTCCCTGTCTACTGTTCAACAGTTCAAGTGTTCATTTAAGGTTTTGGTTTCTATTGGTTTGATGAATAGATCTGTATGAAGTCCCCAAGGGGACAGCCCGGTAGGTTTGGCCTTTAGTTGAAAATAATAGGTCAAGGATTTGAATCCTACTCATACTAACCTTGGAGTGGGATTTAGTTTAATTTAGGGTGGGATCGGTGGGGTGCTTGGTAACTTAATTATTTTTTTATTTTTTTAAAAACATATATAGATCTGAACTAAAATGGTATTTCATACGTTTAATTATATGTTGGGACAAGGTTCTTCAGAAATGACTAAACACTATTTTTCTCTCCCAGTGTCCCACAGATTAAAAAGCAATAATCTTGATAACAATTCTAGTAGCAGAGTTCAACGGTTGATTTACAAGTTTCTCCTAAATATTGACATTCAAGCAATTTGTTGGTTTTCATCTTCAAAATCTTGGGACTTGAAGTTCCCAGATTTAGTTCTTGTTCTTGAGCAGATTCGTAGAGTTTTTATTGTTTTAAAAATAGGTTGATTTCTTTGTCCAATGAATTTTTCCATGACAATTGATGTTATATGGAACCAGGTCTTTGTGTTGTGCATTTCCTGAAGAACACTGGGAAACAGTTAATTGCAAATGCAAACAGAAATTTATGTACTGTTGATACTTATGATTGTAAGAAGGAATAAATGCTATAACTTAAAGATTATTAAGTAAGCGATAAGTTTGATTGAAAGTTTTGAAAAATATATTTAATAGTAAATTTAAGCCTCAATGACTAGTAACGTTAGAAAATTTGTGTATGCATATATGAATATGGCTTGTTTTGTACCATTTAGTAGAATAGAAGAGGGATTGGGGCAAAAACAAGATTTCTTGCTGCCCTTGATTGATGCTCTAAATAATGAAATGGAAATGGCAAAAATTACTGTTCTTATATCAGTAATATCAGATAGTCAGGTTTATCTTGGAACGCACTTCGGATTATTAGGATACTGACAAGAGAACAACTACTAGAATATTTTGGCTGACATCCTAACATAAGTGGATAGTTGTCAAAGGTGCGTCTCAAGCTCGGGCTCAGACCACCGCGCTTTATGAAGGGTCAGGCCAGACGACGTTCGTCAGGCACGTAAGATAGGTTTTGGGGTGAACTTTAAATTTTGACAAATACATTAATTTATATTATCTATATTTGTATTATTGTAATTGTATGTGATATATTTTCAATGATTTCTTTTTGTTTTAGCTAGTTGGATACTTATATATATTTATATTGCAATTTGCGCCTCACCTTCATCAGGCTCGGTCCTTGTGCTTTAAGGTGCGCGCCTAAGCCATAGGACCCTTTGCACCTTAGTGCGCCTTGCGTCTTTAACAACCCTGCATGAGTGATTTGAACATTTTGACTATAGTTATAGTTAAATGAACTGTTTCTTCTACACAGGTGGCTATATTTCTCATACAAAGGAATCGTCATGCATTGATTGGTAGGGCAATGGATGACCAAGATATGGAGAAGGTTCTCCATTTCTTGAAAAATGACCCGGTAGGTTCACACAAATCAAGTCTACATTTACTTTTCTTATGTGCATATTTCCCAATCCCAAGTTTGAAAAATCTGGAAGTTTGTTAGGTTGTAGATGCTCTATATGATTGCAAAAGCGAGGTGATTGGTCCTGGATTCTTTAGATTCAAGGCTGAGATAGGTGATTTTTCTTGCCATTTCCTATTCCTTTTTTTTCTTGGGATTTGTTTCCCAAATTTCATTCTAAACTTGATATATCCATCAATGTTTCCAATCTTCCTTGTGTTGACTGATATTCTTGTGGAGAGTTAATTTCTATCAATATTAAAAATGATGCAACAATATGTAAGTATTGTCAACAACGTGTCTTCTCTGTTATATATGGCTTCTACATTTTGTAGAAACCTTTACAGTAGTGGTGGTTCGGTGTTTCTGTTATGATGTATGATTTTCTGTGATAATATTCTATCTTAATCATGACGTGAAAATGGAAAGAATAAGGATTTTTCTGAACTGCCAAAATATTTCCCGAGAATTAATGTGCTGACACACGGAATTTAATTTCATCAATCAGATTTCAATGGAGTGATGGTTGTGCAGAATTATCTGAATAGGACTGGGCGTGAAGCATGGGCCAAACAGGTTAATCATCTTATTATGTACTCTACATTTTATTTTACTTTTATGATTATTTATTATTCTTCGGAAATGTGTCAGATGCTTGTAGAAACTGATATAATCCTATGTTGTGTTAAATGAAGTATAACCTTTGCGAGCCTCTAGTACCTACATTTTCATTATTTGCTTATATTTTACTTTCAAGTCCCTTGGTGAATTGAAATGCATACTTTACTGTTCGTATCTGACTGACTGGAACTGATGATGCAGTATCGTGAAGCTGCCAAGGAGAAGGATGATGCTGCCTTGCTTAAAATCATGTCAAACTACGGTATGCATTTTTAATAAGCAATTTGATTTGTAATTCGCATTGTGGTTGTAATGTGTTAAACATCAACCCGGTGCAGGTGAGGAAGTTGTTACAGCTTTAGGAAGTGAGGTTGATAGGTTAGAGAAGGAGATCCAGGAGCTTGTTCCTGGCGTACGGCACGTAGATATTGAAGCCCACAACCCGATAGACAATCCTAACGAATCCTGACGTTTATGATTTATAGGTACATTATGTGGCATTTTTTTTTCTTGTGTCTGAGAATAATTACCGATTCCTGGGTTCATGTCTGTTATTTGAAGCCAGACTGAATTTATATTCGGAAATGTTGATAGCGAGATAAGAATAGTTAATTAAGCTTCCATGGAGTTGATATACTGTGAGAACTGCTTATGCTAATGCTCAACCAACTGTGAAAGTTTGATATTGTTTGGTAATTATGATTGAACAGACTCTTGCTGCTCAATCAAGAATATAATCTTGCAGTGAACGTAATTAACAGTGACTTAGCTTAGAGATTAATCTTTTATGTTTTTTGAGTCCCGGAATTTTTATGTTATTTTGTCAATCGGGGACAACTAAAATCACCGTTTGATTGGCCGTGAATACGCTTTGTTTGTTTGTTTTTTTGTTTTTTTGTTTTTTTGTGTGTTTCTAATTGACAACTAATTAAGAGTATTAGTTGAAGTGCTACTTGACCCATGATAAGTCTAGAAGTTTAAGGGCGCACATTGATATTAAAGGTCAATTTTATAAATATATGTAATTAGATAAGTGCTTACGCATTACTGTAATTTTTATTTTTTAATAAGAAAATTGAGTTATTTATATTTATTTACAGAGAATCTTTTATAATCAAGAGGAACAATGGAGATAAATAAACAACAAAATTGTAGGCACCTACATGAAAGAATTAAATAAATAACACAAAGAGGAGAGAATTTTATTTGTTTTGTTCTAAGTTGAAAATGGTCTATTTTATAATGTTGTATATATATTTATAATGATAACAATAACAAAATCCACCGCATTTAACTTAAACCACTAATTGTATTAGCAATACATTCACCTACAAATGACAGAATACATTCATTTTAGATCAAGTTCATTCATCTACTAAATATACTAAAAATTTTAAAGTTTACATTCATTTGATCAAATTCATTCACCTACTAAATGTACTAAATATTTTAAAATTTTCAAAAATAACGTGATAAATATGAGAAAAAAAAATATATGTTAATATGATGATTAATAGTCTATTGGGAGTGTAGGTCGGCAAGACTTCATTTTTCTTAGCTTTTTCATAACAATATTTTTGGCGGCATCATGCATTCCCCAATGTAGGTGATGACAAATGTCTTGTAATGTTTAGTCAATCCTTATTTATTTGTAATATTATATGGTTTTTAATCTTAAATTTTTACTAGGGCTATAATTTTTTTTTTTTTTTTTAAAAAAAAAAATCTTAAAATCCATTATTCTAATGGGTCAGTAATTAATGCATTTTTCAATTTTATGATGAGATGTGATCACCTGATAATGATATATATATATATATATATATATGATTAGATTATAATCCACACCTTACAGTAACATGTCATTTTAAAAAATATATTATTTATTCTTAATGTTCATCTTCTATAATCCAACAACAAGCAGGTGTTCATCTAGTTGATATTAAGATTAAGTCAATAGATATGAAATTCATTTTAAACGGTTACAATCTACATGGCACATATAATAATATTACTCCATCTCCTACCTTTGATAATATCGGTCCATCTAGTACATATATTTATGTATATAATAGCGTTAGACCAAATATAAACCGTTATGAGGAAATAAAATTTAGATATACGAGATTGTACATGTAGCGTCTCGTCTTTTTTAGTTTAATATGACATAATACATATATTATCACGTATTTTAAGATGTTATTATATCATGACGATTTATATTTGATCAGTTATAGATTATTGATTTAATGATAAATCTCTTAATTTATTAAGTTAAAAATCACATTTAAAAAAAAAGAATTCAATAATAATAGAAAACAAATAACATTATATTGATATTAATATTAATATTTTATTTAACTTAATAAGTTAAGGATCTCTCATTGAAACCCCACTTAAAAATTATATTATATAATTTAAACTTTTTGTTGGTCCTACTTAATAATAATAATAAAAAAAAACTTATAGCAACAGTTAAAGAAAAGTGAAACGAAGACAAAAGCAAATAAATCTGGTTAATAAAATGAACTTTTTATCTAGTTAATTCCGTTAATGAAGTCCTCATGAGGTTTAGTGATGTAGGGTTCAAGATCTCACATTAAGGTATTGGGTTCGAATACATAGAATACGTTTCTTGTAAGAGTCTGGATAGCGGAAGATTTTACCTGCTCCGCTTAAACCTGAAAAATGATAATTTGATGGTTGGATTTCTGACGATTCTAAAAAAAAATAAAATCTGGTTAATAATAATAATAGAATGAAGATGAAAACGAAGTAAAGAATAACTACTGAATCCGTAGCTGCAGAAGAAAAATATTTCAAACATAAGACTGTACTGTGCATTTCAGAATTTTCCCCAGAAAGATAAAACTTTTCTTTATCTCATCCCAGGCTTCACTTGCCAGATTCAGCAGTCAAATATTTTTTAAAAAAAACAACTACTACAAATATTTATCATATCAAAACCCACAGCTTATATTTAAAAAATATGTTTGGAACCTGCAAGAGTTTCTTCAAATCACCTCGTTTTGACGTCTCTAATTGAAAATATATAAAAATTAATAAATATAATTGCAGCCCTTGGCTGCAAAAAGACTTGTGGGCATCCTTAATAGACGAGGACTGTGGCTAAGGGCTGTGCCTGTGTGTGTATGAGATATTTTTTTTTAATTTATTAAGACTTGTGGGCAAAAAGACTTGTGTGCATCCTATTTCTTTATTTCTTTATTTTTCTTTTGATTCTTTATTAATTTATTTAACACTACTTATATATGATAGAAAAAATTCTCTTTTATATTATCAATAATTTTTCAGAGAAAAGTACATGTAATAATACACAAAATGAAACACACGAAAATATATAAAAACATAAATTATAATTTATGTTGTATCTAAAGTCTCATCTTGGTACACTTGATGATATACTTATTATTTCGTTCTTAAACTTAAAAAGAAAGTGGAAGACTCATCTTCTGGTGCGATGATCAAACTAACAACAACTAATTATTCCCTTTGGAGGTCTCAACTATCAAGAATAGAACTGAGTAGGAGGAGGGCTTGTACTTCATCTCCCAACTGCATGTCTACTGCAGACAGCTGATTCACAAGGCTCTGAAAACTCATTAGGGTGTTCTGCAATAAAAGTTTCACTCTGTATCTTATGATAGATTATTTGCATTGAAAATATCGGTTCGATATGATCGAGGAGAAGGGAGTGAGACCGGATTCTGTAAAAGAGAGTGACTTGAATAAACTCAACAATAGAACCCTTAGTCAAATTAGGTAGTGGATCGGCCACAACGTCTTCCACCACGTAGCATATGATATAGATTCTTATGAAATGTGGATGAAACTAGAAGGCATGTACCAGGCCAAGACTGCTCGGAATAAAGCCCTGTTAATGAGGCATTTGGTGAATTTGAAGATACAGAGTGGAATTTTTATTGCAGAACACCCCAATGAGTTTTCAGAGCCTTGTGAATCAGCTGTCTGCAGTAGACATGCAGTTGGGAGATGAAGTACAAGCCCTCCTCCTACTCAGTTCTATTCTTGATAGTTGGGATGCATTGGTGGTTACTTTCATCAATTCGGCTCCATGAGGCAAACTTATCATGCATATGGTAAAAGATGCTCTGTCGAATGCAGAGTTCAGGAGAAAAGATGTTGGTTCAGAACATACAAAAGTCTTCATCATGGAGAATCGAAGAGGACATAAAGGAAAAGAAAGAGGGAGAGGCAGAATCACAACCAGAGGTAGATCCTTAGATAGAAGGGTGTCTACCTATAAGTGTTACCATTGTGGCATAATAGGCCATTTAAAGAAGAATTACAAAAAACTGCAACAAGAGCAGGGCCAAGGTAGTTTCCATCCGAAGAATAACGAAAGAGAGACAGTAATAGTTGTCCAAAGATATGTAGCCATATGCTTCATGCAAGAAGATACATGCATTCATACCGCAACCCAAGATGTTGAGTGAGTGGTAGATACAACAGCATCCTACCATATCACTCCTCACAGAGATTTCTTCACAACATACAAAGGAGAAGACTTTGGTTAAGTGAATATGATAAATATCAGTTCCTCTAGGATAATAGGAATTTGTGATATTCAATTGTCGAAAAATGTCAGGTGTACATTAACTTTGAAGGATGTTCTGCATGTTTCAGAACTTCAGCCGAATATACTCTCGGGGATAGCCCTTGACAAATAGAGATATGACAGTCACTTCAGAAATGACACATAGAGAATGACAAAAGGTGCCATGGTTGTCGCCCATTGACATGTTTATGACACACTATACAAGACTCATATGAAGATTTGTGCAGACAGTTTCAATATAGCTTAAAAATAGGTTTCTCAAAATCTGTAGAACTAGAGACTCGGTTACATGTGTGAGAGAGGGTTGTCTACCCTGACCAAGAATGAGTTACCAAGGGTGTTGCACTAAGTCCTTGCAATCACTGTTTATTTGGTAAGTAATACATAGTCTCATTTAATTTCTCTTCAAAGAGAAGATCATATTTGCTCAGTACGGTGCACTCTGATGTGTGTGGTCCCTTAGAGGTTGATTCACTGGGCGGTAACAAGTATTTTCTGAATTTCATTGATGATGATTCTCGGATAGTATTAGTGTATTTACTGAATACAAAGGATCGGGTCATGGATCAGTTCAACCTATTCCACGCCACAGAAGAGTGTGAAACAAAGGAAAAAGCTTAAGTGTCTTCGAATAGATAGTGGAGTCAAGTATAGTTCTAGGGACTCTGATGCCTACTGCATAAGACACGACATTCGACATGAGAGAATTATTCCACGCACCCCACAACATAATGGTGTAGCTGAAATAATGAACCGCACCATTATGGAGAAAGTCAAAAGCATGATCAGCATGGCTAAGCTGCAAAAGTCATTCTGTGGAGAAGCTGTTCGTGCCGCTTGCTACCTGATCAATAGATCATCATCTGTATCGTTGAATTTTGAGATTACGGAGAAAGTGCGGTCTAGCAAGAATCTCTCATACTCTCACATAAGAGTATTCGGTAGCCGTTACATATGTATCCAATGAGCTCAGACAGTTTCTCGATACAAGGACTACTCCATGTATATTCCTAGGTTATGGAAATGAAGAATTTGGATACATATTATGGGATTCGAATGAAAAGATGGTCATCATAAGCCAGGATGTAGAGTGTCATGAAGACCGGATAATAGAAGATATTGAAAAGCACACGATATCTTTTTCCAGTGCTGATAGAAATCCAAACCTAGCACTAGCACAATTGGCCATATAGTGTGAATGTATTTTATATTTGTATGTTTTTAATTTTTTTTTAAAAAATTCAAGCCAGAAAAAAGCCTGAGCCCGAGCTTTTTTTTTGTTGGTCGGGCTCGGGCCGGGCTTATCAAAGCTCGGGCCCGGCCCGGCCCTTTGCCACCCTTATCTCCAACGGAAGCTATAGAATAGAGTGTTGAGCAGGGGGGGCCACAACTCACTCCACTAGAAGCTACATGATCATCCACATATTTGGATTATGACAGACCTCTTGAAACCAGTGGACCTCAGACAAGAAGATCTGAACGATGCAGGAATCCATCAACCAAATATCTGAGATCCGAATATATTCTACTTACTGATGAAGGGAAGCTAGAGAGTTTCCTACAAGGCAAGAAGGCACTGAGGAATAAATGGGTGAAGAAAAATGGCAGCAGAAGAGTACATTACAGAGACACAGTGAAGTGTGTTGTGCAGAGACATAACCAACATGTCAATAAAGGTGGTCACTCGAGATAAGCTTGAGCTGTACAGAGACATAGTCGGGATAGCTGTCAGATGACAATCATTTCAGATGTAATTAGAGGGAGAGAATTATAGTATCCGGTTGGAGGTGCGTTTGGCTTAATGTAGAAAATTTTTCTGCATCAAGCCAAACCCACCGAAATTTGATATCAACTTTCGGTGAGTTTTGTACTTGGTTGATATATTTTTCTTGTTTACTTGACTTTTGAGCCATAACTTTGGCTATAACTTTGTCCTTATATGACAACAGTGATCAAATTTAATAATATCCGAAAATACGTGTCCTCATATGCAATTTATATATATACAAAAACAAAAAACACGAGTCGAATGAGAAACCACAAAGAGAAAAAGTCCAAGTAAATGCCACTTTAATTGACATGGAACTTGCTTTCTTCGCAGCTTCTAATCAATTGCTTAAAACACAAAAAACATGGAATCCAATCAATTCCTCTCTCATTTGTACCTTTAAAAAACTCAGATACAACCTAAAATCACGTACGAAACTCCAAAGAAATTGCTTGAAGGCCAGTTTCCTTGTTATTAAAGATTCTTTTATATAAATACGTGAAAACAATTTATTTACATTACATGTAGCATAAACCCAAAAAGAAAAAAAAGGGTGGGGGAAAAATGAGTGTGTTGTCAATATTTGATCTGCAAGAGAAGGTGAAAAAGAAAGAAGGAGCAGCTGCAGTATGCCCATATTGCGGAGGGCCAGTGCTGGCTATTGATTTTGATGCCCATTTGAAATTTTGTTTCATTCCAATTTCGCATAAAGTGAAGAGGAAATACTATTGCATGATTTGCTCTAGACGCTTGGTCCCTGCTGATTCTACATGATGAGGAATGCATGCATATATATATATGCTTTACTTTCGTTTCTTGTGTTCATTTTATTTTGTCCCGAAGGTTATATTTATTATTATTATATTAATAATATATGAAAGTACTATATCAAATCTATGTTGTAACATAAACTCAATTTTTTGAAATAAATGGATCGGACAGTGTTGGCTTAGTTACACATCTTCATTACCTTGCCACAAGACAGAGATCGGATAAAAAGACGGTCTGCACAAGATAAGAATTTTAATGAAATAAACTCACATCTTGGGATAATTTATAAACTTAGGGCAACTCTCAATTCAGCAAACTTCGACTTTGAGTTTGTCTGATGGCCTTTTTCTCTACAAGAAAACACCATTTTAGCGTCGCCAAAGTTCGATGTTAAATGTTTTGGCGTCGAAACAAGGCAATGCAGGAAGTGGATACTAGAGGTGGTCTTGAAAAATTCGAACTTTGGCAATGTTTTGGCCTTGAAAAATTTGGAACTACAAAATCTTGTAAACATCAAAGTTGTAGATATTTGAGTCTTCTTTCATTTGGAACTGGAATCACCTCAATCCGATATTGGAGTAAAAAGTTATGACCAAAATACGAAAATTGTGCAAAATTGGAATTTCTGAAATTTTACACTGCTAGAACGTTCTTTTAAGTTTTTGACTTCCAGAATTCAAATGTCACGTCTATTTTTCTAGTTATGCATCCAAAGTATTATTTCACCTACATAAGAAATAAATTTACAATAAAAATATATAAATAAAAAATTTAATTATTATTTCACAAATATGCTAAATTAAAGAGATTAATGAAACTATAAATATAAAATAATTATTTTGTCATGTATATTTTTTATTGTCCATCACTTCACTTAACAATTAAATAGTAATCCAAATCAAACCCTAGCTAGATTTATCTTTAATATTATTATTGAACTCACACCTACTATCATATAAAAGTGGGCTCATAGCAATTTAGCAATGAACAGGCACATATAAATCTAAATGACACGTGTATAAATAAATATATTCAATTTGGAAATGTTTTTCCAACCAATCTTTAGAATAAATTTTTTTTTTTTTTGTCATTTTCCTTATGTCTTGTGTTCCACGTCCAAGTCACTCGCTTGAGAGATTGTGTTACTTCAACGCAACCTTAAAGGAGTATGAAAGTGACCGAAATTTCAAGCACTGTACCCATATGGGTTTACATGGAAACTTTTATAGACCTCTAATTAATGGGCTCATCTACAGTATCCCAATGATATTTAATACCCTTAGTTTAAATATGTAATTTTTATTATTAAACATCCAACTTAAACTATTAAACATGTAAATTCTGTCAATAAACATGAAAATTTTCAAAACATGAAATTAATTGCATGTTTATCAGTGAAATTTGCATGTTTAATGATTTAAGTTGCATGTTCAATACTCAAAATAATTTGTTTGTACTCAAGGGTATTTGATACCCTGGGTATCATAGTATTGGCCCTAATTAATAGTTTGCCTTAAATACATCAAAGTTCAATAATTTCTTTCAAAATAACTCCCCTTATGTGCCCCCCCCCTCCCCGGGGTTTTTTTGGTGATATATACTGTTAGATAATTTGAATATGTGGTTTAGAGGTGGCAATCGAGGTCAGGATTAGTTTATTCGATTCAATTTGATTCGTATTAAAGTAAATATAGATTTGAAAAAATTGATTCGTCTAATAAATTCATCAATATGATTCAATTCGTTTATTAAATGAATTGAATATGAATTTGAGTTTATTGATTCGTTTATAAAATAAATCATAAACGAATCGAATTCATTTAATTATATTATTAATTTACCCTTAAAATTTAAGATAAAAAGATAAAAAGATTACTTTGATAATCATGAACCGAACCCTAAAATGAACAATTATATTACTAATTTACCTTTAAAATTTTAAAACAAAAATATTAAGTAATAAGATTATTTGTTAACCTTTTTCAAATGAAATGTTTAAACGAATCTAAGATTTTCTATTCGACTCTTTTAATTCTGTTTAAACAAATCGAATATGAATATTCATTTATTAAATTAATCGAATATAAATCCTAATATCATGATTCATTTATTAAATGAATAGAATAAGAATTTGAAATATTTTGATTTGATTCGTTTAATATTCGACAAATATTCGATTCGTTAATTCATTTGGCACCTCTAAATTAAGTAAGTATATAAAACTCAAGTTATTGCCCATAACAAATAAGAAAAATCAGAGTTTTTAGACTGTAGTGTATTTAAGGCAAACCAGAAGGGGCTGTGAAAAACTTCCCCTAATTTGGATAACAACGAGAATTTGTGGGATTTCGGTAGGTTATTTTTATTTTTATTTTTTTGATAACCGGAGTGTCCGGATCAATTTACGTCCACATCGACTAATCTTCGGGACCTGTGTCTTATGCTCGCAGAAGTTTCCCAGTACAAATTAAGGTGAGTCGCTTACTTTTTACATCATGTAGTATGACCTCAAAGAAATACATCTATTAGAATTCAAATCTTAAATCTGAAAGAAAATAAACCACTCAAACCTAATATCTTTACCACCGAGACAACTCTTGAGGTTGTCGGTAGGTTATTGTTTTTAGCAATTTTGTAAGAAATATCAAATTAGTTTGACCATGTTCAAATTTTCAAATTTTCATCCTGTCCTTGTCTTGACAACAATTTTCTTACTGGGTCAACACGGTGTCGTTCTGTTCAATGACCATTTCTTAAAGTTTGGAACGAAAGTAATTATTATATAAATACACAAGACCTGCCCCTACTCCCAAGTTATTGGAAAACTATAAGTTATTCTTAAGTTCCTCTTTAATTCTAATCTATTCTTAAATTTCTCCTCAATTTACTCCTATTTTGAACTTTATCCTTATTTGGTGGAAGTATATTATATTTGAAAACGAATTTGGTTTATTCACGTCTGTAATGTACGTATTGTGCCTCCCTATAGTTTGGTGGTGTAAGGTTTAAGATTTCATTTTGAGATCATGAGTTCGAATTCAGGGAATGTATTTTTTATAAGAGCCTGAGACAGCCGTAGATTTTACCTGCTCCGTTTAAATCTGGAATAGGTGATTTACCGGCGAGATTTCTAACAATTAAAAAAAAAAAAATACTTAATGTGCTCTCTGTTCTGTGTCTTCATATTGAATATGCATTGTACGTAGGCAAAGCATTAATTAAAATGAGATGGAAGTCCAATATATTAAGATATCTTCTGTACTTTTCTGTGATCAATGCATCTTGATTCTCTTCAACTCGTAAAAAATTATTTAATTATTTGTATTAATTAAATAGAGATAAAGAAAAATTGAATACAAAGAATTGCATTTAGAATAGCCTATCAGATTCAGTGTATGATTGGGATCCACAAGATAGTTTGCTTATATTCACCTGCAGCGTCATCACCATCTCAACCAAGATTGCATTTGTATGGTGGACGTTCTTATATATGTTTGAATTTATATTTTTAAGTGAAAGTTCTCCATGGAAGTGTTGTTGATTTTTCACTCTTTGGACGGTGATATTTTTTGTTAATGATGGTTTTCACCCCGAGAAAGATTTAAATATCGTGCAGGAGTGGAATGAGTATTGTGCTTAGTCAAAGATATATGATAAAGGTCCAAAAACCTTGAGAGACAGAAATGGTTTGACAAAAGAGTCTGATCGCATGATCCAGAGAGGTTATTCCAATGATAGAATCTGTTAAGGCATGACAATTATTGATACCGACCTCATCTCATAAAGAAGTGATGGATTTCGGGTTCTTTTAGGATTTGTTGAAACCGACTTGATGAAGTGTAACACCCCGTCAGAGGCAGGATGCTGCCAGTAGGATACATGATTAACCCATCTCCATAAGCCTCCAACTTTACAGGAAAATGGATCACAATCCAACATCAAAACAAAGCCTGAAAAGACATCAAATATACAAAAGGACCTCACGTCCACACAAAACATATCAAGCTCAAAATTAGCACTAAAGGACTTTGTGCCCACAACATCAATCAACACTTAAGGGCTTCGTGCCCACAACATCATATGTAATCAAAACGTTTACTTAATAAATACAAAACAACGTGCTCAGTCCGACGAATAATATAATAACCATAGATCCTAAACCTTTAAGACTTTTCCTAGGACACTTGCGAGGGTGACTGCAACTTGGGTGATTCGTGTATCGAGCATGGCTTCCAAAGCTGAAGTGGTTGACCCATCTGGTAGCCAATCTGCAAAATTAGCAAACTGGTTTGATGTGAGTTATAAAACTCAGTAAGTAACCATGCTTGTACTATAAATAAAACATACAAGTCAAGCATATCAGAAATTTTTCAGGATTATCAAGTTATTACGAATTCAGATTTATCAACTTTTTATTATCCTTTATTCTTTACACATGCCAATCCTCATATATATATATATATGTGTGTGTGTGTGTGTGTGTCAGTCCAATATCCAAACACCCAAAGCATACAAAGAAAAATTCGAACATATCTCAGAGTACGTCATTTAACATCGATTCTATTTCAATCATATGAAACGTGAAGTTACATTTTTATACTTTATCATGAATAAGCATCTTTGAAATAACATCAAATCGGTAACTCAGACAAACTTTTTTTAATTTGATTCAAACTTTCTTCAATTTGAAACAAACTTTCTTCAGTTCCGATAGCCTTACGATAGCTTAACATTCGTGACATATGCATTCATACATATCAGTTCAGAAATCATAGCTCATTTCTCTTATATTCATTCAAATCTAATTTCAGAATTCTTACTTGGAGATATGTCTAGCACCAGAAGCTTACAAACACATTCAGTCCATTTCAAAATATACGTACATACGATAGCAAACTTAGTAAACACACACTTTATAACATCTTATATTCACATCGATTTTCAAGTTATTCATCCAGTCCACGTAAGCATACACCGTCCATACATATCACATAATATATCATACATACACGTACACTCAGACATACATACAATCATCGTGCAACCGACAACGAAGCATACATAACAATCAATACATCAAATAACACATAACCCAAACAACTCAAACATATGCGCTGGCTTACACAATTGATGCTCGTACAAGACTCATTATCTATTTTATAATAGGTATGAGATGAATGTTGTCTGAACGGATTCCTAACCAGCTCAACTAAAACACCACCAAATTATAAACCAATGAAACATACACATATGTGCAAATATTACGTAACACAAACTCATCGCACGATTTCTCATACACATGCATATACATAACAAACACTACTTTATCATCAGAGTAGTTATACACATACGTATATACACCATATATACATTACTTCGAATTCAGATACCATACTCTTTAACAATCCTCAGATCTTTTACTTATCAATCAAACATACTCCGTTTCAGAATTCTTATATGAAAATATTTGATATAATATCTTACCAAATAAACATATCCATTCATATACGCACCTTATCAATCACGTACCTTTATCACTCAAGAATGACTTAGCTTATACCAACTCAACCTTTATATAGCTAAATCACATGCATTAGTCAATATCAAACTTATTCAAATAGCACACATCTACACGTGCTAATATAAATTCAGAAATCATAACTTACTCCATTTACCATTTCTTTATGCTCAAATTATACATATATTATCATCATATCCATATACGAATACGTGTACATATGCTTATACATGTACATATTCATTTACATAAACATACATATACCATTATAGGTTCATATACCTACGTACATAAACACATGCATATAGACATTGAGCTCATCAAATATTTCACTTCATATCATAATAATAACAAAAATACATATATGCGATGGTCAATTAACTTAACTATACATAATCTCAAAGTCCGTTCTCAAATCCACCACTTAACTATCCTCATTTTATCCTAAACATTTCAATCATCTCTATATATATTTAAACAAAAATCAACAATTCAAGTACTCATCGCATGGGTTACTTACCTGGCTACGCGAGAGCTCCAAGTCCTAGTCAAATATGTCAAAACAAATGGCGAAGCGACGTAAGAATCGTGAGTTTACAGAATCCTCAACTTAACTACGAAAAAATTCTAGATCTTTATGGGACAACCAGAACAAGTCCTATTCCAATATGTTCAATTCCATTAATCTAAAAACATCATTGCAACCTAATTTATGCCACCAGTTAACTTAAATCTTATGTTTACGTATTTTTAGAAAATCTTTCGAAAAAATTTTGTGCAAACGCTACAGAAGGCTCCTGAATCCTCCGAACCTACCCTGATTTATCTAAACATTATCGTATCATAATATATATCTCATATCTATCATTATAATCAAAACACATCAATACACACAAAATCCACTTTTATCGGAAACTTGCATAATCTATCTGATCGATCAAATTCGTTCCGTTTTAACTCGAATTCTACCAAATACACATATTCAATATATTAATGCTTAAACAATTCAATTTATATCACTACGCTACTCTACAAAGCTACTGGAAACATCCGAACATATAATGGCAAACTTAAAATTAGCAGATTTTTACCGGGAGATCTTATCAAGATTTCAAGGGCATATACGGACTCCCAACGATCCCATGAACGTGCTGGAATCGATGGAATTTCGAATCGGAACTACTGTTCATTCGGTGGTTATTGTTCATCATTTCTTCCATCATCGATTCGCGTGCAACCGTGTACAGAATGGAAAAACCGGCACCGCCAACTTCTAGTACTCTGTGAGAGTTTTGATTTGACGGGTGGCTCGGGCCGTGAAACGAAGCGACGAGTCAGGATTGGAAAAATCATGCCCGCGTACTTTTCTCTCTCTTTCTCATTGTTACCGAAATTCTGGTGTTTCTGTCGGCCACCATAAGACGGAGGGGTGGCTGGCGCACCCCTTTGGGCCATCACGCTGGTCGGCGATGGCCGTTTGTCCGGTGGCGCGATCAGGGCATCACAAAACTAAATTTTGGGGAATGAAGGCCGAGTGAGAGGATTTTTGGGGTTATGCCATTTTTCGCAATTTCAATAAACTTTAAGGTATTTATAGATAAGTTTTTTGAAATTATATTTGAACCCCCGCGAAATTGTTACTAGGTCCTTATGATGGGGCTTTCTCTGAAATTTATATTTTGAAAGCCTTTCTGATGTAAATTTCAAAAAGTGATCAACATGAAAGTTGTTCGTCTCAGAAAAACGAGTCCAATGGTTTAAGAATTAGCTCAACCGAAGTTTTTTGCTATTTTTAAAGTCGAGACAACTAACGTTTCATGTATAACGATATAAACAAGAATCACGTAATTGGTTCTTGAAACCACATATTTTCCAACGTGACGAAGCTTCACTTAAAAATATTCCGACCTATTTTTCAACACATAAACTCTTATTTTCAAATATTATCTCGCTCATAAACTAACTTTAATTCGGAAACCTTCAAGAACTATTCCGAAAAAAATTCAGGATATTACATTCTCAATTCCTTATTAAAATTTCGTCCTCGAAATTTCTTTGTCCTTATGTCCAATCATTCGAAACCGAACGCACGTACATTACAATCTTATATGTATTCGCTTTTCATATTATCAAAAGCTACGTATTTCGTATATTAATACAAACCATGCCATGTCAAAGCAAAATAGATCAAATCAAACATTTCATACCAGAATCACATCAAACTTGTCATTTCAATTCACATTAATTCATAAGAACTCGCTCAAACCATTTCAAATTCATCCATCAACAGAAACAGAAATCTGAATACGATTTCTATAAAGTCAATCACATTCATCATCAGAAATCACATTCATCATCAGAAACGAGGAACATAACACATGTTCTTTATAGGTAGTCAAATACAGTATCAAAAATGGAAAACATAATGCAGATTTCGTACTATCCATTTCGTCCACAATATGAAACAGAACTCATTCATTTCACATCATGTCATTTCACATCATATCTGTAAACACTATTAACATCAAAGTTTACATACGCACATATCCAATCACACATACAACTTGGTATGGCTGACAACAAAGTATACATAACTATCACAATACTCAAAAGATCCATGAATAAACTATAGACATACATACGTATTTCTATAACGAAAGTAAACTTTTATACCAACAAATACATCCATCGTCACTGTCAGAAGTGACACATTATCATAGTGCCCTTATGATATTGATAGCCTGAAATCTGTCAATTTGTGACATCATTAAAATGGAAAAAGTAAAACAATCTCTTAAAAAAAAATCTCGAAAACACATTTGAAAAACTCTATTACTGTAAATAAAATCAATTTCAAAATTCATCATCATCGTAAATCTGTATCAAACATCTAATATAAAATCAACTGAACGAAACATAACAAGCACCAGTTTCCAAATCATGCGCATAAATTAGACAATGAATGAAACAAGCTTATATCGACAGAGGATATGTTGGACAGTTATGACCCATAGCGTCACTATTTGTACGGATCATGGTGATGTTGTACAAATTAACTATGTGACAAAGGAAATTGCTCTATTATCATTTGTGATTAGATCACCAAGATGTATAAATGATAGAAGGTCCTTATGATTAGTTCATGGATTGAGATGATATGAGACAGTATCAATCCACGAAGGTTTAATCATTAAATATCCATAGTAAGAGTATTATCGAGATTGGACATCGATAATGCGTAAAAGACTAGTATTACACTTGTGCGCGTTGTGAGGGCATAACGACATAGTTCTCATATATTTGGGTATAAGATACTCATGCAAGTGTAGTAGGAGGTTTTGTTTTACCGATGGTACGGAAAACAGCTTCGCTCTGGATAGACCCCTCGGAATTCTATTGGTAGTATGACTATGTGTCTATGGAAGTCCGAAATCAGGGTAGGTGTATTTGGTCTTAACCTGAGACTTGCACCGCTAATACTTGCGACAATCAATATACTTTGGTTTTGGTCGTCCAGGGCTTTAACATGTTCTGTGTACGCCTCTGCTGGGTATATTGAGAATCGTAGTTTGTTGGGTGTGATGTCAAGAAGGAAGTATCACTCCAGTCATAGTGGAGATGATGGTCACGTAGGATACGTAATTGGTTCTCTTATGTACTGCAGTCATCGGGTTTAGTGCAAAAATTTGTGAAGAATCCTTTGGTTTATATAGTGCTCCAAAGACAACAAAATTAATTAAGAATCCGATGTGGGATAAAAGCCAATTTAATCTTAGCCATTTGATCTTAATTTAGTGGTTTAATGAGATTATAAAATCCTAATAAGAGTTTGGGCCGAATTGGAATTCAAAACAAATAACAAAAATAACAAATTTTTTTTACTATTCATGTGGTACTATTCACGTGAATAGTATTTTTTTTATTATTCCAATTCCCAATGTGCCCCTATCGTCATTCACCAATCCCTACGCCACTATGGAACCTCATAAATAATCTGTTCAATAATTAAACATATTGAACCATTTATGAACAATTCATACATCAATCATATATGTTGTTAAATATGTACTGTGCACTGTTAACCATTGATTTCGACTTTGTTGTGTGTGACCTTTTGGGTTCCCCTCAAGTTGGACATGAAATGAATCGTGATAATTTAATCGAATATAAATTATCATCCGATCAGATGGTCGTTCAATTTCAATGACCAAGGTTGACATCTAGCAATATGCCAAGGCCCCCAAATGAGAAGGAAAGATATATACCTATTCTGTATGCGATTTACATATGATACGGTACCTCGCCTCACTGTATCCCCACCTATTGACCTAGGGTAGGGAAAGTGTCTACCCATATGGTCAAAGGTATGATGTTGATAGTGTCATGAATCGTGCTAATCCAAGAATCTCACATGATTCTTCCGATGTGGCCACAGTCTCAAGCCATGATCACACATATCAACCCGCGAACTAGAATACTACTCTTATAAGAAAATATTATCCGAGAGAGTGGCGATTCTCTGCTATATTTTTACAAACTTCATGTGTTTCAACAAATTACCTAATCATACCCTTATGACCGGATCTTTTGAACTGGGGATGGAAAATATCAAAGTTATTTGATCCACACATAAGATTGTAAAAACCTCAAGTCTAAGGACTAGTTATATAATCGATACATGAAAGTTCTCACAGACACATGAGATAAACACTCCATAAGAAAACTTTCGGCGGTCAGTTCGATAGACACGAGCAACTCATACATCCATGTGATACACCAAGCGGACGGATCTCCGCTAGTAGCCTATGAGATCGGCTACCCCACTTAAGGGCAGATCATATCATCATGCTAGTCTCTCAGCTTTGTGAACACCTAGATTATTCACAAAACTATGACTAGAAACATTTAAGAGTAATGATTCTCATAAGGCGTGGAAGCCATCGTCTTCTTACTCCAAGGGCTTTATTACAGTGTTGATGATTCATATAAGTTATGTAAGACACGTATAATAAAGATTGCCATTTTATTAATTAATGAAAGTATTACAAATACATGTACATATAGCCCATCCACAAGTTGGGTATAGGGCATATCCCTAACAATCTCCCACTTGCACTATAGCCAATTAGTATGAATCTGGACACTATACACTTGGGTGTGCCTATCATGATTTTTTTGAGTCATCCCATTAGTCAGAGAATCTGCAAGATTATCTTCTGTGGGTATTTTCTCTATAATAACTTCTTTTCTCTCAACAATCTCCCTGATGAGATGAAATTGCCTGAGTATATGCTTGGATTTCTAGTGGGACCTTGGTTCATTTGATTGAGCAACGGCGCCCGTGTTGTCACAGTACATCGTGATGCCATTCTTTATCACAGGAAGCACTTCCAGTTCCGTGATGAACTTCTTTATCCAGACTACTTATTTAGCTGCCTCAGATGCTACAATATACTCGGCTTCAGTGGTGGAGTCCGCTGTAGTTGACTGCTTTGAGCTTTTCCAACTGACAGCACTACCATTTAAAGTAAACAGATATCCTGTTTGTGATCTGATGTCATCCCTATCGGTCTGAAAGCTCGCATCACAGTAACCAATGACTTTCATCTTAGAACAGTCTTCGTATCTCAAAAACACATCCTTAGTTCTTCTTAGATACGTGATGATTGTTTTGACAGCTGCCCAGTGTTGCTCACCAGGATTTGCCTGATACCTGCTCGTTATGCTAAGAGCATAAGAGACATCAGGTCTTGTACATAGCATGGCGTACATGATCGATCCTATTGCTGAAGCATAAGGGATTTTACTCATACGCTATCTATCTGAAGGAGTAATTGGACATTGCTCCTTAGATAATTTGATTCCATGACAAGTAGGTAAATTACCTCTTTTGGAATCTTTCATTTTGAATCTTTTCAAAACTTTATCGATGTATATAGATTGAGAAAGTCCTAACAACCTCTTAGATCTATCACGGTAGATCTTAATGTCGAGGATGTAGGCTGCTTCTCCCAAATCTTTCATGGAGAAATTCTGAGATAACCATTGCTTGGTGGCTTGCATCATGGGAATATCATTCTCGATGATTAATATGTCATCGACATATAATACAAGAAATACAACAGCACTCCCACTACTTTTCCTGTAAACACAATGCTCGTCTACATTTTTGATGAAGTCAAATTCATTGATTGTCTCATCAAATCGTATATTCCAACTTCTGGAGGCTTTCTTGTGTCCATAAATGGATCGTTTAAGCTTGCATACTTTATTATGATCATCCTTAGATGCAAACCCCTCAGGTTGTATCATATAGACTTCCTATATGAGGTTCCCATTAAGGAAAGATGTTTTGACATCCATCTGCCAAATCTCATAATCAAAGTGTGCAGCTAGTGCCAGTAAAATTTGAATGGACTTTATCATTGCAACATGCGAGAAGGTTTCCTCATAGTCAATTCCTTGGATTTGTCTATAACCTTTCGCCACCAACCTAGCCTTATAGGTTTGGATGTTGCCTTCTGCATCAGTTTTACGCTTGTAAATCCACTTGCAGCCTATGGGTTTTATCCCTTCAGGTGCATCTACGAAGTCCCAGACTTGATTATGATACATAGAGTCTATTTCGGATTTCATGGCCTCAAGCCACTTGACTGAATCAATGTCACACATTGCTTCGTCATAACTGGTGGGATCGTCATTATCAATGATCTGATCATGTTCCTCATCAATATGGAAA
Source organism: Zanthoxylum bungeanum (assembly GCA_019454045.1). Classification (NCBI taxonomy): domain Eukaryota; kingdom Viridiplantae; phylum Streptophyta; class Magnoliopsida; order Sapindales; family Rutaceae; genus Zanthoxylum; species Zanthoxylum bungeanum. The sequence goes on along the minus strand of SKCR01039278.1, from coordinate 33,767 downwards.
CAATATCTTTCAAGCTCATGTCTTTCCCTACCAGACCTTCTGAGTTCATAACCTTGTGGTTGTTCAGTCGCTACCTTTTGAGGGGCCTGGGTTTTAGTTCTATGTTAGTTTGTTCTTCTCGTACCTCATCGAGGTCAAGTCTACTCCCACTATATTTCTTGAGAAGGAATTCATTCTCTAGAAATTTAGCATTTCGTGAGACAAATGTTCTTTGTTCATTTGGGACGTAGAACACGTATGCTCTTGAGTTCAAGGCATATCCTACAAACTTACATTTAACTCCATATTATCCAATTGTTAGTTTGTGTGAGCTTGACATATGCGTCACATCCCCAAACTCTTAGATAACTAAGATTAGGACGTTTCCCAGACCATAACTAATATGATGTTTGACTAACAGTCTTAGAAGGAACTTGGTTAGTAGTAGTGTTGCAGTTTCTAAAGCAAGACCCTAAAATGAAAGAGGTAGATCTGTGCCTGGCATCATTGAACGGACCATATCTAATAATGTCTGATTTCTCCTTTCGGAGACCCCATAACTAATAAGGTTTATATATTAATGGTCTGAAATACCCATCCTTATGTAGCTTAGTTAATTTTGTTTCATTGATATAACCTAAGCGACTATGCCATAGAAGTGATTCATTGAGATTATTCGAGTTAACGTTGTATATATTAGAGGTTGAACATTCTTTGTTAGTTTTTAAGACATAGATACCTTTGTTCAAAATACCATCTCCATATTTTATTTCATTGAAATAAATAGAACATTAATTACAACTTATTAGGCATGAAAAGCCTTTATTACATAAAGAAGAAATTGAAATGATGTTCTTTACTAAAGAAGGTACATAAACCCAATCTTCTAAGTCTAAAACTAAACCATTCGAAAAAACTAATGAATAAGTCCCCACGCACAATGCAGCCAGTTTTGCTCCATTACCCATGCGTAAGTCAACCTCCCCATGACGGAGTCTCCTACTGTTTCTCAGGCCCTGCACATTATTACACAAGTGAGTCCCACAACCGATGTCAAACACCCAAGTAGAAGGTTCAGAGTTTTGAGAATATAGTTCAATCATATACAACATACCTGAAGCATTGGGCTTATTGGCCTCTTGGGCTTCCCTAGCTTCCTTGGCTTTCAAGGATCTGCAGTCTTTCTTCCAATGACCATTCTTTCCACAAAAGAAACATTTCCCCTTTCCATTTTTCTTCTCCACCTTACCATTGGGCTTTAGGTGATCTGGATCCTTGGCCTTGCCCTTATTCTTCTTTGGGCCTCGTGGCTTCAGGTCCGTACCGGTAAGCATGACATAGGTTTTAAGTTCCGGTTTCAAGTCCTTATCTGCTTGCTTTATAAGTTTGTGCAATTCTGCTAAAATAGCTTCTTTATCAGACAGATGAAACTGCATAATAAAGTTAGAGAATTCTTTTGGTAAGGACTGAAGAATTAGATCTTGACATATCTCATGATCCATGATGAACCCGAGGTTGGCCAATTTTTCAATGTGGCCAATCATCTTAAGCACATGTCCACTAACAGATCCTTCATTATACCTTGTTTGGAATAAGACACATGACACTTGGAATCTCACGGTATGAACGGAAGTTGCATACAACTTCTTCAAGTGAAAGATGATGGTTTGAGCATCCATATCTTCGTGAGCTTTCTGAAGTTCGTCCGACATAGAGCCAAGCATTATGCAAACTGCTTGCTCATCATCATCGACGTGTTTCTTCCAAGAATCGAATGTATTTTTTGGTCAGCATCTTCTGCGGGTTCTGGGGGAAACGGTCTTTCAAGGACATAGAAAATCTTTTCTTGTCGTAAGACAATTTTAAGATTTCTAAACCAGTCATTGTAGTTGTCCCCTTTGAGCTTATGCTCATCAAGGATGGAACGAAGTGATACTCTGTTTGCCATTTGAATGTTTGTGAAATTTTTTAACCCACCTATTAAGAGAGAAAGATAAAATTAGGAATATGTTTTTCATTAATGTTTCATAATAACATGGGCTTTTAATATTATGAATTTGCTCTCACTCAATTATTTTAAAATTTTAAGCAAATCGCATCAACCCCAATATGATGGATTTCTTGTGGGCAAGGATCTCATTATCATCATTTCATAACTCCGACTAGGGCCGGTCGTTATAAAATACGATAATTAGGTAGGTTCCCAATCAATTTATGATATAAATCACAATTCCTTGATCATTGGGTTGGGCAATCAAACATGCCATAACTTATGCTAGTCCTCGTGGACACCCAATCTTTGCCACTAAGTTATAAGACCACGCCTAAGGGTCGCTGCGTCTTATGACTCAGAAAAGTCAAACCATTGTCAATAGTACGATTTAGGGACAAATTGGTATTGGTCACTCTGGTAAAGCCTAGTCCTGCCAATACGGTTTAAGCCCTTTGGGTCTATACTTTACAATGGGAGGAAAATTTTAGACTTAAATTATTATTGAGGATTTTAGAAAGTTTAAGTGAATAACAGTCAAATGGATTCCTCCATTGAAAATTCCCCAGAGGGAGGGTGGAGCGAACTCTCTTAAATACCCTTACCTCTTAGGCTTTTATCGCCTTGATGACAGGAATAAACAATAGATCCTCCAAATTATTCTAACACTTTAAATATTCTTTAAGGTAAGCTTTGAGTAAATGATTATCTAGATGTCTTCACAGCTTTTCCTTTTGGCTATAAAAAGGTAGTGAGTGAAGGAAGACACCAAATCATTATCTAACTCTAGTAATACATTTGGTTAAATTAACTTTAGTTTGGAAAGTTTTATTAACCCCTTGGTCCCAACCCACTTGTATCTTTTATAATTTCTTTTATTATAAACAAGTGATTTATATTTATTAGCCTTAAATGTAATAAATCTTTGAGTTCATCACGAAATAATTACTTATATTTATTACACTCTTTATTTCTTAGAAAGTCTCTAGATGCTTGCACCCTAAAATAATCATGCCAATTATAATCATACATAGAATCATCAAACATATGAGTTTTAATATGTTAGAATTATTTTAGGCATTAAATGACTTTGATTAATATTTAATTATGATATTGCATTTTATTTTATTCACATAAATTTACTATTCACATTTTTGTGCAGATGCGTGAACTTTAAATGCATTTTCACAATTCAAATCTTAACCAAATAATGCAAAACTTGTTCCTAAAATTAAGTTCAGGGTGTTAGCTTTCCATTGAGCTTTTACACACCCATTTCGAGTTCAAATGAGAAAGAACTAATTAGAACAAACCGGCATCAAATAAATTTAATGTTCACGTTTTTCTGCAGATGCGTGAACTTTAAATGCAATTTCACAATTCAAATATTAACTAAATCATGCAAAACTTGTGTCTAAAATTAAGGTCAGGGTGTCAGATTTCCAACGAGCTTTTACACACCCAATTTCGAGTTCAAATGAGTGAGAACTAATCAAAACAAAAATGGCGCTCTGATACCACTGTTGGGAAGCGCCGCGAGTGCGCAGCGGAAAAATAAAAAAATAAAATTATGATGCCGCTTTCCATTTGCCCAAGACCCATTTGTTTTGATTATTCTACAAGCCCAGACATGTTACTATATATTCTAAGCATAAAACTCATAAAACATGCAAAGAACATAAACCTAAACATGCTAACTATCCTAAGAACTCTAATTAAAAAAAGAAAAAAAAAGACTTACTTGAACTGTAGACTCCTCCAGTCCTCCCTCCAATCTACTGGCTTTTCTCGAACTCAGCAAGCTCTTCCACGTTCCAAAGAGCCACCCAAGTGTGTGGCCTCTAAAGATGCACACACCAAATCCAAAACTCAACGGCAAGACTACGCCTTGAGTGCACATGTATTTTTCCCTTGGTGCTAGCCTAGGCAAATACCTCAAAACTTTTAACTCTAGGTTCCTCTAGTCAATTAGACTTAAGGATCCTCAAAATCAGTGGCTTACTCTTAAAACTTTAGAGTTGCTCACTTATATAAACCTAAGATTTGAAAAGTTTGGTGCAAAAATTTGTGAAGAATTCTTTGGGTTTATATAATATTTTTTTTTTATTATTCTAATTCCTAAAGTGCCCCTATCGTCATTCACCAATCCCTAAGCCACTATGGAACATCATAAATGATCTGTTCAATAATTAAACATATTGAACCATTTATGAACAATTCCTACATCAATCATATATGCTGTTAAATATGTACTGTGCACTGTTAACCATTGATTTCGACTTTGTTGTGTGTGACCTTTTGGGTTCCCCTCAAGTTTGACATGAAATGAATCGTGATATTTTAATCGAACATAAATTATCCTACGATCAGATGTTCATTCGATTTCAATGACCAAGGTTGACATCTAGCAACTGTTGGACAGTTATGACCCATAGCGTCACTGTTTGTAAGAGACATTGTGTTTTTGTACAAAATTAACTATGTAGTAATGAAATTGCCTTTTACCGTTTTGTAATTTATTTACTTTGATATAGAAATGGTAGAAGTCCTTATGATTAGTTCCGGATTGAGATGATATGAGACAGTATCAATCCATAAAGGTTTAATCATTAAATATCCCTAGTCGTAGTATTATCGAGACTGGACATCGATAATGCGGAATAGACTAGTATTGCACTTGTGCGCGTTGTGAGGGCATAGCGACACAGTTCTCATATGTTTAAGTATTTGATACTTATGCAAGTGCGATAGGAGGTTATGTTTTACCGATGGTACGGAAAACAACTTCACTCTAGATAGACCCCGCAGAATCCCATTGGTAGTATGTATATGTGTCTATGGGAGTCCGCTTCAGGGTAGGTGTATTTGGTCTTAACCTGAGACTTGCATCGCTAGTACTTGCGACAATCGGTAAACTTTGGTTTTGGTCGTCCAGGGCTTTAACATGTTCTGTGTACGCCTTTTCTAGGTTTAATGAGAATCGTAGTGTATTGGATGTGATGTCAAGATGGAAGTATCACTTCAAACATATGGAGATGATGATCACGCATGGATTCAGAACTAGTTCTCTATAGTGTTGCAACCATCGAGATAATATGACAAGGTCATGATTATCCGATTAAAAGAGACTAGTTGCTTGATATCCGATATATTCTTCGTACGGGGCAAACATTATCCCAACCCCAGGCCTTGCACGTGACATCTGATACTGGATCGCTATACAAAATACGACGTATACTACGCCTGACATAGATTATATATATTCCAATAAGAATATTTCTGGAGAATTGGGTACTCACGGTGCTTTGCTAAAAGCCAACCATGTCTTGTAAATCAGTGAGCACGTGATACGAGGTACTCACTTTATCGGATAGTCCGATAACCGGATTTACTGCCAACATATCCAGAGGTCTCTTGGTCGCTTCCCAAAGATTCACCGATGACAGTTGACTCAATTAGAATTAATCTGGGATTAATTAAGAGAGAGAAAATTAATCTGGGATTAATTGAAGATTTATTTAATCTAGGATTAAATGTGTTCGGAAGAGAGAGAACACGATTAATTTGGAATTAATCGGTAAAATAAATTTAATAGTTAAATTTGATTTTTTTTATTTAATTTATTCGTATGGGCTAAAATTAATATATCGGATATATTAATATGAATTGGATTTCATTACAAAATTAAAGTCGGACTTTAATACGAATGAACGAATTAATTTAGAATTAATTCGTAAATGACGTTAGTAATATATTTGCGAGGCATCGTTATTTAATTAAATAAGATTTAATTATTTAGCGACGAGAGTTCGTTTAATCGGATTAAACAGATCCGTGCCGCGACAATTGTTCGTAGAGACATTTGAATTTTGAATTCAAATATGGTGCCCACTTCACATGTGGTAGTGGGGAGGGTAGTTGGCATTTAAGCCAATACCACTTGCTTTTCAACCACCAAGTTTTGGTTTAGTGAAAACAAGACTCTCAACTACCAATTTTAGGTGAAAAGGGTAAAACCCTTTTACTAAAACTTATCTCTCTCTCTCATTTTGAAATTCTTGAAAAAAACACAAACCCTAGAAACACAAGGCTTGGGCGTGAGCTTCTCCATTTTCTTCTCATTGATTTTGTTGCAAAATCAAGTTAGCTAGCACTTCAAAGAATCAACAATGGTGATAGGGAAACAACTCAAAGCTTGGAATCAACGCAAAGGTTGGATCTTGGAGAACTTCATTCATAACTCAAAGCTTGGAATCTACAAAGGTTGTATCTTGGAGATCATCTTCTCAAAAATTTAAAAGCTCAAATCCGTTCATTGTAAGTATATTCCGCAACTTATAATGATCTTAATCATATGTTTTCATGCTTATTAGATCCTTGGCATGTTCTAGGAACACTAACAATGGTATCAGAGCCAATTTTAAGCATGAAAGTTTTTAGGGTTCTTGAGCCTAAAATTTGGGGCTTTTATGTTTTGAACATGATTCTTTCAAATTGATACTTTGAGCATGCTTAGAATATGATAACTTAGAGTTATGCATGATTAGATTTGAAATAAATCAAATGAATCAAAAAATAAAAAAAAACCTACCTTGGCCGAATCTTCACAGTGCAGTGGACTGCAGTTTTTGATTTTTGTAACATGAAATAATGTGTTTAAATGCATGTTTAAATGTTGATTGTTGGTTTGATTGGATTAGAATCAAAGTCAATAATGTTTATGTTAAAATCAAAGAGCATGTTGAGCATGAAATGATGTATTTTGGATTCAATTTGCGTTGAGCATGAAATGATGAATTTTGGCTTCAATTTGTGTTGAGCATAAATGTTGGTTTAAGCATGATTAATTAAGTTAATTGGTATTTTGGAAATATTGAGTTTAATTAATTAATCATGGCTAATACACTTTAATTAAAATAATTGTGATATTTGGAATATTATAATTATGTTAATAAGCCTTTAAAAATGAATTGGGCTAAAAGTGTGTATTTGGGCTTAATGGGCTTGGTTTGACCAAGTTTGGTTTTGGACTTTTGGATTGGATCCAATTGGGCCCAAAACCAATTCCATAAAGTCCAAATACATCACTTGGCACCTTAAAGAATTTAATGGGCCTAAATTGATTTGTTGGCAATAAGGTGATTCCTATTGGGCCTTGGCATTTTGGGTTTGATCCATTATGGCCAAAGCCCATGCCTTAATAATTAATTAAAAGCCCATTGGACTTTAATTAAAATGACATTGGATGTTAATCGGGCCTTTGAGACCCATTAAGATTGGATTTGGAATCCAAGTCTTTAAGGCAAATAAATAAGTGTATATATTTAATTTGGAATTAAATTGGAATTAGTATTGAATACAAATAAATTGGATTTAAAGTTGTAGTTCGATATAATTCAAGAATACTTACTTTGAGTATTTATTCTTAAATGAGTTGGACTCGCGCAAATCAAATCGTTGTTTGAACATTGGATGGTCATTAATTCAAAGATTAATTAATTGGATTAGATTGATTGAATAACATGTTTTGTATGATTACATGAATGTGTTGTATGAATAATGTATATCGGATGGATATTAGAAGGGTGAGGGCAATTTTGGAAATTGTAATAAATTTAGAATTTATTAAATTGGACCTGCGTGTCCAGCCTTTTATCTCCTTATTCTTTGTATTCTCTTCTCACTAATTCCCCTCAATGTAAATGAGGTTTCTTTATTGTATTATATTATTGGGTAGAAGTTAGAATAGTTCTAGCCGGGGAGAGGAAAATGAGTGATTTGTTCTAGGAACAATTTGTGACATATCCACCCGCATATCATTATTAATTTACTTTTTGCGCTTTATGATGTTTTAGAAGCATGCTTTAGGGTATATGATGAGACCTTAACAAAGATAATAAATTGGTTGCCAATTTACGCGAAAAACCCTCAAAACATATTAAACGTTTTTCCTTCCGTTGAGTGATTCTTACTCAAGATCCAAGTTGGCATTGGTTTGTTGGCCAAAGTCAAGACCTTTGTCAATTGCGGATGTGTTTGAATCATGAGAGTTTTGTTCCATATCGGGGTCTTGTCCAAGTCGTGATTTGTTGGCCAAAGTCGAGATCACTTCTTGTCCATCGACATTGATTACAAAGCTTTCCATGTCAATGAGTCTCGCTTAACTGGAATCATTAAGCTTGTTGTGCCAAAGCCAAGGCTTAGTTGATTCAGAGGAAAAAGGTTAGGAAAATATATTGGATATATTGGCATATATATTGTATATATGTTTCGGACTTGGAGGTCCACCTACCGGATCTAGGAATTGGATGAGATCCAATTGATCTTAGAGATCTACCTAGTTAAACATCATACAGCTTGTTGGCCAAAGTCAAGGTTGTGTGTTATTTAACGGGATCCTAGCCCACTAGGAAACTACGTTTCCCGAGTACTCGACAGAGGGTTAGAGACTAGCTGAAAAATAGTGGGAGGCTAGTATTGAATTTGCAATTTCATTCAGATACTTAGCTTTGCGCTCTTTCAATTATTTCGTCAAAATTATTTTATTAGTTGGACTAATACAATGTTATTTTTCTTGTAACAGTTAGACTGTACCCAAATATCGTTGACTAGATAGTTGGACTATCGTAGTCAAGATGACAGGAAAGGGAAATGTCCGAGACATTATCATGGGTGAAAATGTCTTCAAGGGCACGAACTTTGCCGATTGGGAAATGAATCTAGGGATAGTCCTTGGAGCCGAGAGGCTGCTATATACTATACATAGACCTCTTGGGCCTAAGCCAAACCTGATGAGCTACTTGAGCTGGAGCTTTGGAAGACTCACAGAGATGATTGTGATACTGCTCAGTCTATTATGCTTGCTTCTATGACTCAACATTTCCGTCGACAGAACAAGGACTTGGATCCCTATAACATGTTGGCGAGGTTGCAAGATCTTCACCGATCTAACCAAAGGTCACAGAGATATTAGTTAGTAAAGAAGCTCTTCCGTTCACGTTTTTCAGAAGGCATGTCTGTTGAGTCCCATGTGGCACAATGATTGCTGACATAGATGAGCTGGCTGAGATGGGGATAGTCTTTGAGGCTGAGATTACCATAGATATGGTCCTGTAATCTCTCATTGACACTTGGAGACAGTTCATCATAAACTATAATTTGATGAACACTGATGATACCCTTGGAGACTTATTGTCGGTTCTCAAGGAAGTCGAGAAGAGCTACTTAAGGGAAACAAGCGCGAGGTGCACTTTGCTTCGACATCTCAGACACCGAGGGTTGGGCTCAAGGCGACTGGAGGTGTGAAGAAGAAGAAGCATAAAAGAAAGGGCAAGGCCAAATCGTCAAAGGCTTCTGGGAAGCCTAAGGACAAATCTCAGGATGTTTGCCTCCAGTGTGGCAAGCGGGGTCACTGGAAGAGTGACTGCCGTGAGTACAAGGCGCTCCAGAAGGAGATTAAAGCGGGCAAGGCACCGGCTTCAGGTATGTTTGTTATTGAGATAACCATGACTACTTCTAGTTTAAGAAAATTGGATTTTTGATTCTGGTTGTGGTACTCATATATGTACTGATGTACAGGATCTGCAGATTAGCAGGAGACTGGCCTCAGGGGAGATTGATCTACGCGTCAGAAATGGGGCACCAGTTGCCGTTTTGGCCGTTGGCACTTTTGTTTTAGAACTGCCTTCAGGGCATGTACTTAAACTTTCAGATTGTTATTATGTACCTAGTTTGACTAGGAATATTATCTCTGTATCTTGTTTGACCCAATGCGGGTACACTTTTGTATTCCGAAACACTGGGTGTTTTGTTTATAAAGATGATTTTGAGATATGTTCTGCTGATGCTAATAATGGTCTTTATATTTTGAATATAAATCAATCTCAAACATATAATGTAACAAACAAAAGGCTCAAAACGAGTAACAAAGATGAAACTTATATGTGGCATTGTCGTCTGGGACACATAAACAAGACTCACATATACACACTTTCGAAGAGTGGGTACTTGGACGAATTTGATCCAAATTCATATGACGTCTGCGAATCTTGCTTATTAGGCAAAATGCCTAAATCACCTTTTAGCGGTAAGGGTGAACGCGCCACCGAACTGTTAGCCCTCGTTCATAGTGACGTATGTGGGCCCATGTCTAGCCAGGCTAGAGGTGGATATGAATACTTCGTAACCTGTACGGATGATGCATCACGTTATGGTTATGTGTATCTTATGAGACACAAGTCGGAAACTTTTGAGAAATTCAAAGAGTTTCGACACGAAGTTGAAAAACAGACAGGCAAGAGTATAAAGACATTACGGTCGGACCGTGGTGGCGAATACTTAAGCAATGAGTTTCTAGATTACTTGAAAGAATATGGTATTCTTTCACAGTGGACTCCTCCTGGAACACCGTAATTAAACGGTGTATCCGAACGGAGAAACCGAACTTTATTGGACATGGTAAGGTCTATAATGAGTCGCATTGAGCTACCTATTTCCTTCTGGGGATATGCATTAAATAGTACAATTCTTATTTTGAATAAGGTTCTATCAAAGTCTGTACAACAGACTCCGTATGAGATATGGACAGGAAAGAAACCAGGTTTCTCATTCCTGAAGATTTGGGGATGCTGGGCATACGTCAAACGTTTTGAAGGTACCAAACTCGAGCCCAAATTGGATAAATGCCTATTCGTGGGATATCCTAGGGAAACCAAAAGATATTACTTCTATCACCCACGAGAGAACAAAGTATTTGTTGCTCTACATGCGGTTTTCCTTGAGAAGGAATTCCTAAATGCAGTGGTTAGTGAGAGGAAAGTAGAACTCGATGAAAATCAGAGTGATACTGTTCCTATCATAGAATCCTCAACGGAACAAGAACAGTCCATCCGGGATGAGACTGTACCACAATCTTCTATTACACAAGGACCGCGTAGGTCGGAGAGAGTCAGGATACAACCTGAGAGGTATGGGTTTCTGATCTCACCTCATGTAGATATTAATCTCATTGAGGATACTGAACCGGCTACGTATGAGGAAGCGATACAAGATATCGATTCCGTTTTATGGCAAGAAGCCATGAAGTCCGAAATGGATTCCATGTACACCAACCAAGTTTGGACACTGGTTGATGCACCAGAAGGCGTAAAGCTTATTGGATGCAAAAGGGTCTTCAAGAAGAAGACCGATATGGATGGCAACGTATAAACGTACAAAGCTAGGCTTGTAGCGAAGGGGTATCGTCAACGACATGGTGTCAATTACGACGAAACTTTCTCACTCGTTGCCATGATTAAATCCATTCGGATAATGTTTGCTATTGTTGCATATTTCGATTACGAAATATGGCAGATGGACGTTAAAACCGATTTCCTTAAATGAAACCTTTTGGAGGATGTTTATATACAACAGCCTGACGGTTTTATCATGCCTAAACTTGCAAACAAGGTTTTAAGTTAAATCGGTCCATTTATGGACTGAAGCAAGCATCGCGGTCATGGAACCAACGTTTTGATGAGATCATAAAAGAATATGATTTCATTCAAAACGAAGATTATCCTTGTGTATATAAGAATGTTAGTGGGAGAACACTGACTTTTATTGTCATTTATGTTGATGATGTATTGCTTATGGGCAATGACATTCCCATGTTAACATCGGTGAAAGCTTGGCTTTCATTAAAATTCTCCATGAAAGATCCGGGAGAAGCAGCCTATATTCTAGGAATAAAGATCTACCGGGATAGATCTAGAAAGCTGCTTGGACTCTCCCAGAGCACGTACATTGACAAAGTGTTGAAAAGATTCAACATGGATCAGTCCAAGAGGGGACTGTTGCCAGTATCACATGGCATCACTCTATCTAAGGACATGTGTCCTAAAACTCAAGATGAGAGAAACAGCATAAGTCGGATACCGTTCGCCTCGGCAGTCGGATCGATCATATATGCCATGATATGTACGCGACCTAATGTCTCGTATGCTTTGAGCATGTGTAGTCTCTATCAGGCCGATCCAGGTGATGGTCACTGGATGGCGGTTAAGAATATCCTTAAGTATCTTAGACAAACTAAGGATGCTTTCTTAGTTTATAGAGATGGAGAACTTGAGGTAACTGAGTATACCGATGCAAGTTTCCAAATCGATAAAGACGACTCTAAGTCACAATCTGGGTACATATTTTGTTTGAACAACGGAGCAGTAAGCTGGAAATATTCCAAGCAAGAGACTGTTGCCGATTCAACAACAGAAGCAAAGTATATCGCTGCAGCTGAAGCAGCAAAAGAGGCAGTTTGGATCCGTAAATTCCTAATTGGATTAGGAGTAGTCCCATTAGCAGCTGAGCCCGTTCCATTGTATTGTGACAATAATGGGGCTATAGCGCAGGCTAAGGAACTGCGATCTCATCAACGATCCAAGCATGTTCTTCGACGTTTCCATTTGATACGTGAGATCATACATCGTGGCGATGCGAAGGTCGAGAAGGTCGCATCAGATGACAACATGGCAGATCCGCTGACGAAAGCTATTCCTCAGCAAAAGTTTGAGCGACATGTACATAGTTCAGGTACTAGATGCTTGAGTGACTGGCTATAGGCCAAGTGGGAGATTGTTGGACAGTTATGACCCATAGCGTCACTGTTTGTAAAAGACATTGTGTTTTTGTACAAAATTAACTATGTAGTAATGAAATTGCCTTTTACCGTTTTGTAATTTATTTACTTTGATATAGAAATGGTAGAAGTCCTTATGATTAGTTCTGGATTGAGATGATATGAGACAGTATCAATCCATAAAGGTTTAATCATTAATATCCCTAGTCGTAGTATTATCGAGACTGGACATCGATAATGCGGAATAGACTAGTATTGCACTTGTGCGCGTTGTGAGGGCATAACAGCACAGTTCTCATATGTTTAAGTATTTGATACTTATGCAAGTGCGATAGGAGGTTGTGTTTTACCGATGGTACGGAAAACAACTTCACTCTGGATATACCCCGCGGAATCCCATTGGTAGTATGTATATGTGTCTATGGGAGTCCGCTTCAGGGTATGTGTATTTGGTCTTAACCTGAGACTTGCATCGCTAGTACTTGCGACAATCGGTAAACTTTGGTTTTCATCGTCCAGGGCTTTAACAGGTTCTGTGTACGCCTCTTCTAGGTTTATTGAGAATCGTAGTGTATTGGATGTGATGTCAAGATGAAAGTATCACTTCAGACATATGGAGATGATGATCACGCAGGGATTCAGAACTAGTTCTCTATAGTGTTGCAACCATCGAGATAATATGACAAGGTCATGATTATCCGATTCAAAGAGACTAGTTGCTTGATATCCGATATGTGCTTCGTACGGGGCAGACACTATCCCAACCCCAGGCCTTGCACGTGAAATCTGATACTGGATCGCTATACGCAATACGACGTATACTACGCCTGACATAGATTATATATATTCCAGTAAGAATATTTCTGGAGAATTGGGTACTCACGGTGCTTTGCTAGAAGCCAACCATGTCTTGTAAATCAGTGAGCACGTGGTACGAGGTACTCACTTTATCGGATAGTCCGATAACCGGATTTACTGCCAACATATCCAGAGGTCTCTTTGGTCGCTTCCCAAAGATTCACCGATGACAGTTGACTCGATTAGAATTAATCTGGGATTAATTAAGAGAAAAAATTAATCTGGGATTAATTGAAGCTTTATTTAATCTGGGATTAAATGTGTTCGGAAGAGAGAGAACACGATTAATTTGGAATTAATTGGTAAAATAAATTTAATAGTTAAATTTGATTTTTTTTATTTAATTTATTCGTATGGGCTAAAATTAATATATCGGATATATTAATATGAATTGGATTTTATTACGAAATTAAAGTCGGACTTTAATACAAACGAACGAATTAATTTAGAATTAATTCGTAAATGACGTTAGTAATATATTTGCGAGGCATCGTTATTTAATTAAATAAGATTTAATTATTTAGCGACGAAAGTTCGTTTAATCGGATTAAATGGATTCGTGCCGCGGCAAATGTTCGTAGAGACATTTGAATTTTGAATTCAAATATGGGGCCCACTTCACATGTGGTAGTTGGCATTTAAGCCAATACCACTTGCTTTTCAACCACCAAGTTTTGGTTTTGTGAAACCAAGACTCTCAACTACCAAGTTTAGGTGAAAAGGTAAAACCCTTTTACTAAAACTTATCTCTCTCTCTCATTTTGAAACACTTGAACAAAACACAAACCCTAGAAACACAAGGCTTGGGCGTGAGCTTCTCCCTTTTCTTCTCATTGATTTTGTGGCAAAATCAAGTTATCTATCACTTCAAGGAATCAACAAAGGTGATAGGGAAACAACTCAAAGCTTGGAATCAAAACAAAGGTTGAATCTTGGAGGTCTTCATTCCTAACTCAAAGCTTGGAATCTACAAAGGTTGCATCTTGGAGATCATCTTCTCAAAAATTTAAAAGCTCAAATACGTTCATTGTAAGTATATTCCGCAACTTATAATGATCTTAATCACATGTTTTCATGCTTATTAGATCCTTGGCATGTTCTAGGAACACTAACAGCAACATGCCAAGTCCCCCAAATGAGAAGGAAAGATATATATACCTATTCTGTATGCGATTTACATATGATACGGTCCCTCGCCTCACTGTTTCCCCACCTATTGACCTAGGGTACGGAAAATATATACCCATATGGTCAAAGGTATGATGTTGATAGTGTCATGAATCGTGCTATCCCAAGAATCTCACATGATTCTTCCGTTGTGGCCACAATCTCAAGCACTGATCACACATATCAACCCGCGAACTGGAATATTACTCTTATAAGAAAATATTATCCGAGAGAGTGGCGATGCTCTGCTGTATCTTTACAAACTTCATGTGTTTCAACAAATGACCCAATCATACCCTTATGACCGGATCTTTTGAACCGGGGACGGAGAATGTCAAAGTTATTTGATCCACACATAAGATTGTAAAGACCTCAAGTCTAAGGACTAGTCATATAATCGATACATGAAAGTTCTCACAGACACATGGGATAAACACTCCATATGAAAACTTTCGGCGGTCAGTTCGATGGAAATGAGCAACTCATGCATCCATGTGATACACCAAGCGGACGGATCTCCGCTAGTAGCCTATGAGATCGGCTACCCCACTTAAGGGCAGATCATATCATCATGCTATTCTCTCCGCCTTGTGAACTCCCAGATTATTCACAAAACTATGAATAGGGACATTTAAGAGTAGTGATTCTCATAAGGCGTGGAAGCCATCGTCTTATTACTCCAAGGGCTTTATTACAATGTTGATAATTCATATAAGTTATGTAAGACACGTATAATAAAGATTGCCATTTTATTAATTAATGAAAATATTACAAATACATGTACATATAGCCCATCCACAAGTTGGGTATAGGGCATATCCCTAACAATCTCCCACTTGCACTATAGCCAATTAGTATGAATCTGGACACTATACACTTGGGTGTGCTGATGAGTGGTATTTCTATCACTATTTCCCACTCATTTAACTTAATATTTTGTATAGTTTCTTGAGTTTTATGAACGTTTTGATGTATTTTGTGTTATTTTGCAGATAAATAAAGTTTCAGGACATTCTGGAAGTAATTTGGGGCAAAATGGACAAAACTGGACAAAAAGGGCAAAATCGTCATTTCAGCGTCGCGCCGCCCAGACCTTCAGCGTCGCGACGCCCAGTGTGCGCCGAATCTGCTAACATGCGCCGGGTCCATAAAATCAGAATCTGAGAAAAGTTGACTTTGCTAACGTGCGCCGTGCCACGTGTCACCATCACAATGGAGATGCTAAAATGCGCCGTGCCACGTGTCGAAATCTCATTGCTTGGACGGCCACCGCCCCACGTGTCATCCTACGTGTCACCACATCATCGTCCACATCAGCAGCCACGTCAGCAAGTCAACCGAGTCAATATGCCACGTCAGCATCAGCCAATCACAACGCGACACGTGTCAACCTCTCATTCGTCTGACGGCCACCGCCCCACGTGTCGCCACGTCGCCTTCCACATCATCAGAGTGACGCAAGCAATGACGTCATGAACAGTTGACACGTCATCGTGACGTAAGCAATGACGTCATGAACAGTGCCACGTCATCGGATAAGATTCTGAGCCGACCAACCAGCGCGTGACACGTGTCCTACTGTACCCAGCGTCGCGACGCTAGTGCAATTTGGGCGTCGCGACGCTGGAGGCTTATCCGAGCCTATAAATAGAACTCGAAATTTCATATTTCAGTGTACCTTTCTCTCTCTTTTTTTAGTTCTAAATTGAGAGCTTCTCTCTCTAGAATATTTTAGTTTAAGTTTTGTAAATATTTTTAATTACTTTTTAATAGTAATAGTAATTTTACTTCTTACTTTTTACAGTTTTTACTATTTACAGTTTTTACTTTTTACTTTTTTACTATGTGTAGGTAACTTTTCACCGCTAAGGTAAAAAGGTAATTCTTTTACTATTGCTATTTAGGTTAATCTCCCTAAAAATAATATATTTACTATTTAAACCTGACTTAAAAAGGATACCGCCAGATTGGTCGGTTGGTAATAAAATTCTTATTCTGCCTTTATGGCTGGTTATTTTGGTTCCGCCTTTATGGCTGGTTATTTTGGTTCCGCCTTTATGGCTGGTTAATTATAATATCAAGTTTATATATTATTTTAATGGGAGATATCTAATAGTAAATAGTAGAAGTAATTCCTTTTTCCTTAGCATTTTATTTTATTTTATTTTATTTTTCAACTTTTATTTTATGTCTTTTTATTTTATGTCTTTTTATTTTATGTCTTTACTAGTCCTAGTTATGTGTTAGTTATCTAGGGGTTGTGATGATTTCTAATATCACCGTATTAAAAAAGGGTTAGATTATAGTTGGGGTAATTAAAAGAGTTATTTGTTGAGTCATAATCTTAATGCTTTTTATTAACTGATCACTAATAAAATTGATTAGGTAAACTTAAAATGAACTAAACATATGGATTTTAAGTTTAAGACCTTAGTCTCAACAACCCACGATCTTCCTTAAGGATAGATAACCCTTTAATAGATTTCCTTACAGGATAGGAATATACCTGTCGGGCGGGGGTAGTCATAATTGGAACTCAATCTTAATGAATCTAGGTAATTTAATTGACATAGACATATGGTTCAATTTGATTATACTAGGTATTTGTAAATGATCATTCGGAAGAGGCTTTTACATAATTTAGTGTTCCAGATTAATAATTCAATAATTTACCCAACCATGGTTTAACTACTTCATCTTTTAAATGATATTAGAATGATTCACAACCCTAGATTTTTGTGTCTTTTGTATTTTCCTTAGTATTTTCTTTTATCTTTTTATTTATTTTATTTAGCAACGCCACAATCAACCAATCAATCAAACAATCTCTCTCATCCCCATTTAATTAGATATTTGTAATTAAATAGATTCAACAATTAATAACAACAGTAGGAATTAAGTCCTCGTGGGATCGATATTTTTATACTACTTGAACGATACGTGCGCTTGCGTTATACGTGTGTGTTTACGCCGTCAAGTTTTTGGCGCCGTTGCCGGGGACTTATTTTTCTTGAGTTGTTAATTTTGAAACTATCAAATTTACTTATATCTAATTTTCTTTCTTTTATTTTGTAATTTTTATTTTTTTTTTTTGTTTTCAGGTGATTAAAAATGGAACACTACTGGGAGATTGAGAAATTACAAGCTTTACAAGAAGATACACCTCAAATCTGGGAGCAACAGTCCAGTTTTCTGAGGCCTGTTGTTCAGCCCAACGATTATCACTGGATGCCAGAATCAAGCAATACTACATTTGCTCAACAGAATGAAATGGGGAGATGTGTAATATGTGATGGTAACCACCCGAGCGATCAATGTATTTACCTTTCAGAGTGGCAGAATTTTTGGAATCAATCAAGGTACGAAGAATCATCACATTTTCCATCTTATCCACCATCTTCCTTTGATCCTTATCAAGAACCACAACCATCCGAGGAAGATCAATTAATTCACATGTTCAAAGAACAAAAAGCTCGATTTGATGCACAAATTCAGAGTAACTCAGGATCCATACAGAGAATGACAGATCAGATCAGACAATTAATAGAAAACCAGAGCTACATACCTCAAGAATCATTTTCAGATGAAGCCTCAGAGTACCAAACATTTCACGATGACACTTTAACAAAGGAGGAGGCTGAGGAGAATCAAGAACCAGAGGTATCAGTTCAGGAACCCGAACCGGCAAAGTCTCGATTTGATTTCTATTTTTCAGATTCTGACGAGGATGAAGCTGAGCTGTTTGTACCAACTGCATCAAAAATTGAGGATGGAATTCTGTATCCTCAAAATGAAGATCTTGGAGATTCCATTGCACAAATGTTTGATCAAGATCTACCTGAGCCAATCATTTCAACCAGATCAGAGGATGAAGACCTAAAATCTGACATTTCTTTTCATGCTCAGGTTGAAAATTTTGAAACATGTATTTCACAGATGACAGATGAAGAGTTGAATGCAGAAATTTTCAAATACATCTGTGAAGAAAGGTGGAGCAAGAAACAGAGCAAATGGAGGAGCAAATGTCTGACTTTATTAAAGATCCAGAGCATTCAGGAAAAACATCGCTGTTTTGGGGAGTACAAACCAAAGATATCAAACAGAAGCTTGACAGAATGGAACTTCCATTCCAAGTCAAGCACCATATGAGACCTCCTGATTTTCTTTCTTTCTTTGCAGGAACCATTGGAGCAACAAAGATCAAAAAGGTGGCACGAGCACTGAATGAGACAAAACTCTTTTTGCCACTTTACCGTTGGAAGAGACCCTTCAAAAGCAACGCTCACGGGATTGTCTTTAATAGAACATCCAAAACGACGCTGAAACCTCCTTAACAGATAGATTTCAGTCACGTCTGGCTGAAGACGAAAAATTTAGCGCTAGCAGGGAGGCAACCCATGCAATTTGTTGTAATTTATTTTCATATTTTGTGTGAACTTTTTAATTTGTGTGTTATTTTGTAGGGAAAAGCACAAATGGAGCATTTTAAGACAGAAGGAATGGTGTTTGACAATCACAAAAAGGAGAGCTAATTCATTTGTGATGGCTGAGTAAATAATGATTTCTTGAGACGCATCCTAATGAATTTATACTAAGCAAGTGGCGTATTGCGTACACAATTCTGTTGCCTTAATTATTGCTTTGATTTGCTTTTCTATTGAAATTATCTTTATTTTCGTAGACAGGATCCAGACTTTTTGACCTTTCACGATTTCTTTTGTAGTTTAGCTAACAAGCTTCCTTTGGAAGATACTAGTGCTATTATTACTCACCCTTTTCAGGTACTATAAATTCAGCCCGTCATTGCACTTTTGAAGGCATCCATAGTTGAGAAAGAAATACATAAAAAATGGAAGCCACTTCAAGAAGACGAGTTGAGAACATCTGTGTATTTTGCGGTAGTACTATTGGTACTAAACCACAATACATAGAAGCAGCACAGGAATTGGGTGGAGTCTTAGCAGCAAGGAATATGCACCTAATATATGGCGGAGGCAATCTTGGACTTATGGGGATCGTTTCAAAGGCCGTACAGGAAGGAGGCAGTCATGTTTTGGGAATCATCCCAAAACCCTTGGCAGAGGCAAATCTTATTGAACCAACAAACGGAGAGGAACTAATCGTGCCAGGTATGTCTGAACGACTGGTTGAAATGATTAACCGTTCTGATGCTTTTATTGCTTTGCCAGGTGGCTTGGGCACATTGGAGGAAATTTTTATAGTACTATCTTGGGCGAACCTGAACATACACCAGAAACCGCTTGGATTGCTTAACGTTGATGGATTTTATGATTTTCTTTGTGTGTTTCTTGATGATGCTCGAAGAAATGGGTTCGTGTCAAAACCAATGAAAGAACTCTTATTCACTGCCAGAACTGCACCGGATCTAATTGATCAACTCGTAGCCTTTGAACCACAAGTTGACCCTATCATTTCAAAGATAAAATGATCCGATGATGATCGTGGTAAGAAGCGTCGAATAAATCTGGATCTTAACCTTTAATTTCCGGTAGAATTTCAGCTAACCAGGTACGATTTTCTAAACTCTTCTTCTACTGTTTAAGACATTGGGGACAATGTCTCATTTAGGTTTGGGGGTGAGGAATAGTTAATAGTACTTGTTTGTATTGTGTTTTTATTTCTAGTCCAAAATTTTTCGAAAAATACAAAAAAATTAAAAAATTAATAAAAACAAAGGGCATATTTAAGCTAGGTGATGGTTTGGTGTCTTCCTTCACTCACTACCTTTTTATAAGGAAAAGCTGTGGAGGCACCTAGATAATCATTCACTTGTAGCGTGTTGTGACAGACTAGTTTGGAGGACTCGTTGTTTATTCCTGACAACAAGCGATAAGAGCCTAAGGGGCTAGGGTACTTAAGTGAGCCTCGCTCCACCTTCCCTCTGGGGAATCTACAACGGGAAGTCCATTCGACAGTTAGTCACACACCATAAACTGAGCCTTTGATTAAACTTCTAAAAACATGTAAATTATAGTTATATGACTAGTAGAAATGTTTTGTTATGTTGACTAAAAAGATGAAATTGGTAAGAAATAGCTGTGTAAGGAATTTCCACTCCTGAGACGTATTTCAAACCTAATTCAAAACAAGTTAATTTTTGTTTATTCACTTTTGAATTATTAAATCTGTAAATTCTCCATAAAACTGACTAAAATGAATCTTCATATACTTAGTTAGCAGATATTATCAACATACATAGTAACATACGGACATGAGCTAAAATTGAAAAGTTTGTAATATCCAGTACTCTAGTTCATTTGGAGGAAGCATCTATAAATAGTAATGGAATAATAAAAAAAAAAAAAAAATTTACATCTGAAATCCGAGTTATTAAGTCTGTAAGGGTATTTTAATACCTAGAGCCCTAAAACCAACTGGTTTGGGAGTCATTGGCCCAAAGCTCGTTACATGGATCAAAAATGATGAAAAATATATATATATGTATATATATCTGAAGTCTGAGTAATTAAGTCCTTAGGGGTGTCTTAACACCTGATGCCCTAAAGCCAACTGGTTTGGGAGTCACCGACCTAAAGCTCGCTACATAGATGGAAGATATTGTATATAAATAAAAAATAGAGAAAAATCAAAGAAAAAAATCAGAAAAATCAGAAAAATTATTTCATTGCTACAAAAAGGTGTGAAATCTGATAGAACTTTAGGACAAAAATATTACTCTCTTATCAACTGCACTTATGACCGTTGTGGGCAAAAATGAGTTGTTTAATATTTTGTTGGCTGTGTATATGAAGAATGGTAAAAATAATCGGAGAATTTACTTATTCAATAATTTAGAAAGAAATAAAACAATTAGTAACTTGGATTAGAAATTTCACCTAATTAGTCACTAACATCTTTATTCTCTTTTCGCTTGTCTTTTTGCTTTTGTGTGCATTAGTTTTAATACCTTTTTACTTTTGTAAAATGTTTGTGGGTATCATTGCTGTAAACCCTCACGAGACTACAACTCGTCCACTAGGGACACCTAGGGGTTTAAAGGCTTGTTGCATACGCTAAATGCAACCGTGATCCCTACGAAAATGGCTTAGTGAAATTTTATTATGTTATTTTATTCTGTATTTTGCTCGAGGACTAGCAAAATGTTAGGTTTGGGGGTGTGATGAGTGGTATTTCTATCACTATTTCCCACTCATTTAACTTAATATTTTGTATAGTTTCTTGAGTTTTATGAACGTTTTGATGTATTTTGTTTATTTTGCAGATAAATAAAGTTTCAGGACATTCTGGAAGTAATTTGGGGCAAAATGGACAAAACTGGACAAAAAGGGCAAAATCGTCATTTCAGCGTCGCGCCGCCCAGACCTTCAGCGTCGCGACGCCCAGTGTGCGCCGAATCTGCTAACATGCGCCGGGTCCACAAAATCAGAATCTGAGAAAAGTTGACTTTGCTAACGTGCGCCGTGCCACGTGTCACCATCACAACGGAGATGCTAAAATGCGCCGTGCCACGTGTCGAAATCTCATTGCTTGGACGGCCACCACCCCACGTGTCATCCTACGTGTCGCCACATCATCGTCCACATCAGCAGCCACGTCAGCAAGTCAACCGAGTCAATATGCCACGTCAGCATCAGCCAATCACAACGCGACACGTGTCAACCTCTCATTCGTCTGACGGCCACCGCCCCACGTGTCGCCACGTCGCCTTCCACATCATCAGAGTGACGCAAGCAATGACGTCATGAACAGTTGACACGTCATCGTGACGTAAGCAATGACGTCATGAACAGTGCCACGTCATCGGATAAGATTCTGAGCCGACCAACCAGCGCGTGACACGTGTCCTACTGTACCCAGCGTCGCGACGCTAGTGCAATTTGGGCGTCGCGACACGGGAGGCTTATCCGAGCCTATAAATAGAACTCGAAATTTCATATTTCAGTGTACCTTTCTCTCTCTTTTTTTAGTTCTAAATTGAGAGCTTCTCTCTCTAGAATATTTTAGTTTAAGTTTTGTAAATATTTTTAATTACTTTTTAATAGTAATAGTAATTTTACTTTCTTACTTTTTACAGTTTTTACTATTTACAGTTTTTACTTTTTTTACTTTTTTACTATGTGTAGGTAACTTTTCACCGCTAAGGTAAAAGGTAATTCTTTTACTATTGCTATTTAGATTAATCTCCCTAAAAATAATATATTTACTATTTAAACCTGACTTAAAAAGGATACCGCCAGATTGGTCGGTGGTAAAAAATTCTTATTCCGCCTTTATGGCTGGTTATTTTGGTTCCGCCTTTATGGCTGGTTATTTTGGTTCCGCCTTTATGGCTGGTTAATTATAATATCAAGTTTATATATTATTTTAATGGGAGATATCTAAATAGTAAATAGTAGAAGTAATTCCTTTTTCCTTAGCATTTTATTTTATTTTATTTTATTTTTCAACTTTTATTTTATGTCTTTTTATTTTATGTCTTTTTATTTTATGTCTTTACTAGTCCTAGTTATGTGTTAGTTATCTAGGGGTTGTGATGATTTCTAATATCACCGTATTAAAAAAGGGTAGATTATAGTTGGGGTAATTAAAAGAGTTATTTGTTGAGTCATAATCTTAATGCTTTTTATTAACTGATCACTAATAAAATTGATTAGGTAAACTTAAAATGAACTAACATAGGGATTTTAAGTTTAAGACCTTAGTCTCAACAACCCACGATCTTCCTTAAGGATAGATAACCCTTTAATAGATTTCCTTACAGGATAGGAATATACCTGTCGGGCGGGGGTAGTCATAATTGGAACTCAATCTTAATGAATCTAGGTAATTTAATTGACATAGACATATGGTTCAATTTGATTATACTAGGTATTTGTAAATGATCATTCGGAAGAGGCTTTTACATAATTTAGTGTTCCAGATTAATAATTCAATAATTTACCCAACCATGGTTTAACTACTTCATCTTTTAAATGATATTAGAATGATTCACAACCCTAGATTTTTGTGTCTTTTGTATTTTCCTTAGTATTTTCTTTTATCTTTTTATTTATTTTATTTAGCAACGCCACAATCAACCAATCAATCAAACAATCTCTCTCATCCCCATTTAATTAGATATTTGTAATTAAATAGATTCAACAATTAATAACAACAGTAGGAATTAAGTCCTCGTGGGATCGATATTTTTATACTACTTGAACGATACGTGCGCTTGCGTTATACGTGTGTGTTTACGCCGGTCATGTGCCTATCATGATTTTTTTGAGTAATCCTTTTAGTCAGAATCTGCAAGATTATATTCTGTGGGTATTTTCTCTATAATAACTTCTTTTCTCTCAACAATCTCCCTGATGAGATGAAATCGCCTGAGTATATGCTTGGATTCTGGTGGGACCTTGGTTCATTTGATTGAGCAAGGCGCCCGTGTTGTCACAGTACATCATGATGCCATTCTTTATCACAGGAAGCACTTCCAGTTCCGTGATGAACTTCTTTATCCAGACTACTTTTTTAGCTGCCTCAGATGTTGCAATATACTCGGCTTCAGTGGTGGAGTGCGCTGTAGTTGACTGCTTTGAGCTTTTCCAACTGACAGCACCACCATTCAAAGTAAACAGATATCTTATTTGTGATCTTATGTCATCCCTATCGGTCTGAAAGCTCGCATCACAGTAACCAATTACTTTCATCTTAGAACAGTCTCCGTATCTCAAAAACACATCCTTAGTTCTTCTTAGATACGTGAGGATTGTTTTGACGGCTGCCCAGTGTTGCTCACCAGGATTTGCCTGATACCTGCTCGTTATGCTAAGAGCATAAGAGACATCAGGTCTTGTACATAGCATGGCGTACATGATCGATCCTATTGCTGAAGCATAAGGGATTTTACTCATACGCTATCTATCTGAAGGAGTAATTGGACATTGCTCCTTAGATAATTTGATTCCATGACAAGTAGGTAAATTACCTCTTTTGGAATCTTTCATTTTGAATCTTTTCAAAACTTTATCTATGTATATAGATTGAGAAAGTCCTAACAACCTCTTAGATCTATCACGGTAGATCTTAATGTCGAGGATGTAGGCTGCTTCTCCCAATCTTTCATGGAGAAATTCTGAGATAACCATTGCTTGGTGGCTTGCATCATGGGAATATCATTCTCGATGATTAATATGTCATCGACATATAATACAAGAAATACAACAACACTCCCACTACTTTTCCTGTAAACACAAGGCTCATCTACATTTTTGATGAAGTCAAATTCATTGATTGTCTCATCAAATCGTATATTCCAACTTCTGGAGGCTTTCTTGTGTCCATAAATGGATCGTTTAAGCTTGCATACTTTATTATGATCATCCTTAGATGCAAACCCCTCAGGTTGTATCATATAGACTTCCTAGATGAGGTTCCCATTAAGGAAAGATGTTTTGACATCCATCTGCCAAATCTCATAATCAAAGTGTGCAGCTAGTGCCAGTAAAATTTGAATGGACTTTATCATTGCAACATGCGAGAAGGTTTCCTCATAGTCAATTCCTTGGATTTGTCTATAACCTTTCGCCACCAACCTAGCCTTATAGGTTTGGATGTTGCCTTCTGCATCAGTTTTACGCTTGTAAATCCACTTGCAGCCTATGGGTTTTATCCCTTCAGGTGCATCTACAAAGTCCCAGACTTGATTATGATACATAGAGTCTATTTCGGATTTCATGGCCTCAAGCCACTTGATTGAATCAATGTCACACATTGCTTCGTCATAACTGGTGGGATCGTCATTATCAATGACCTGATCATGTTCCTCAGCAATATGGAAACCATATCTTTCAGGCTCATGTCTTTCCCTACCAGACCTTTCGAGTTCATAACCTTGTGGTTGTTCAGTCGCTGCCCTTTTGAGGGGCCTGGGGTTTAGTTCTATGTTAGTTTGTTCTTCTCGTACCTCATCGAGGTCAAGTTTACTCCCACTATATTTCTTGAGAAGGAATTCATTCTCTAGAAATTTAGCATTTCGTGAGACAATTGTTCTTTGTTCATTTGGGACGTAGAACACGTATGCTCTTGAGTTCAAGGCATATCCTATAAACTTACATTTAACTGCCCTATCATCCAATTTGTTAGTTTGTGTGAGCTTGACATATGCGTCACATCCCCAAACTCTTAGATAACTAAGATTAGGACGTTTCCCAGACCATAACTAATATGATGTTTGACTAACAGTCTTAGAAGGAACTTGGTTTAGTAGTAGTGTTGCAGTTTCTAAAGCAAGACCCCAAAATGAAAGAGGTAGATCTGTGCCTGGCATCATTGATCGGACCATATCTAATAATGTCTGATTTCTCCTTTCGGAGACCCCATTATGCTGTGGAGTTCCCGGAGGAGTCCACTGGGAAACAATGCCATTTTCTCTCAAGTAATCTTGAAATTCGTTGCTTAAGTATTCACCACCTCAGTCAGACCTTAGTGACTTAATACTTTTATTAAGCTGGTTTTCTACTTCAGCCTTGAAATCTTTGAATTTCTCAAAGGCTTCAGATTTGAACCGCATAAGGTACATATACCCATATCGCGAATGATCATCGATAAAGGTAATGAAGTAGGAGAATCCACCTCTAGCGGTGACTGACATTGGTCCGTATACATCAGAGTATATTAGTTCTAATGTCTCCGATGCACGCTGTCCTTTACCTTTAAAGGGTAATTTGGTCATTTTACCAAGTAAACAAGACTCACAAGTTCCATAAGGTTTATATATGAAGGGTCTGAAATACCCATCCTTATGTAGCTTAGTTAATTTTGTTTCATTGATATGACCTAAGCGACTGTGCCATAGAAGTGATTCATTGAGATTATTCGAGTTAACGTTGTATATATTAGAGGTTGAACATTCTTTGTTAGTTTGTAAGACATAAATTCCTTTGTTCAAAATACCATCTCCATATTTTATTTCATTGAAATAAATAGAACATTAATTACAACTTATTAGGCATGAAAAGCCTTTATTACATAAAGAAGAAATTGAAATGATGTTCTTTACTAGAGAAGGTACATAAACCCAATCTTCTAAGTCTAAAACTAAACCATTCGGCAAAACTAATGAATAAGTCCCCACGCACAATGCAGCCAGTTTTGCTCCATTACCCATGCGTAAGTCAACCTCCCCATGACGGAGTCTCCTACTGTTTCTCAGGCCCTGCACATTATTACAAAAGTGAGTCCCACAACCGATGTCAAGCACCCAAGTAGAAGGTTCAGAGTTTTGAGAATATAGTTTAATCATATACAACATACCTGAAACATTGGGCTTCTTGGCCTCTTGGGCTTCCCTAGCTTCCTTGGCTTTCAAGGATCTGCAGTCTTTCTTCCAATGACCATTCTTTCCACAAAAGAAACATTTCCCCTTTCCATTTTTCTTCTCCACTTTACCATTGGGCTTTAGGTGATCTGGAGCCTTGGCCTTACCCTTATTTTTTTTGGGCGTCGTGGCTTCAGGTCCGTACCGTAAGCATGATGGAGGTTTTAAGTTCCGGTTTCAAGTCCTTATCTGCTTGCTTTATCAGATTGTGCAATTCTGCTAAAATAGCTTCTTTATGAGATAGATGAAACTGCATAATAAAGTTAGAGAATTCTTTTGGTAAGGACTGAAGAATTAGATCCTGACATATCTCATGATCCATGATGAACCCGAGATTGGCCAATTTTTCAATGTGGCCAATCATCTTAAGCACATGTCACTAACAGATCCTTCTTATACCTTGTTTGGAATAAGGCACATGACACTTGGAATCTCACGGTATGAACGGAAGTTGCATACAACTTCTTCAAGTGAAAGATGATGGTTTGAGCATCCATATCTTTGTGAGCTTTCTGAAGTTCGTCCGACATAGAGCCAAGCATTATGCAAACTGCTTGCTCATCATCATCGACGTGTTTCTTCCAAGCATCGAATGTATTTTGGTCAGCATCTTATGCGGGTTCAGGGGGAAACGGTCTTTCAAGGACATAGAAAATCTTTTCTTGACGTAAGACAATTTTAATATTTCTAAACCAGTCATTGTAGTTGTCCCCTTTGAGCTTATGCTCATCAATGATGGAACGAAGTGATACTCTGTTTGCCATTTGAATGTTTGTGAAATATTTTAACCCACATATTAAGAGAGAATGTTAAAATTAGGAATATGTTTTTCATTAATGTTTCATAATAACATGGGCTTTTAATATTATGAATTTGCTCTCACTCAATTATTTTAAAATTTTAAGCAAATCGCATCAACCCCAATATGATAGATTTCTTGTGGGCAAGGATCTCATTATCATCATTTCATAACTCCGACTAGGGCCGGTCGTTATAAAATACGATAATTAGGTAGGTTCCCAATCAATTTATGATATAAATCACAATTCCTTGATCATTGGGTTGGGCAATCAACATGCCATAGCTTATGCTAGTCCTCGTGGACACCCAATCTTTGCCACTAAGTTATAAGACCACGCCTAGGGTCGCTGCGTCTTATGACTCAGAAAAGTCAAACCATTGTCAATAGTACGATTTAGGGACAAATTGGTATTGGTCAGTCTGGTAAAGCCTAGCCCTGTCAATACGGTTTAAGCCCTTTGGGTCTATACTTTACAATGGGAGGCAAATTTTAGACTAAATTATTATTGAGGATTTTAGAAAGTTTAAGTGAATAACAGTCAAATGGATTCCTCCATTGTAAATTCCCCAGAGGGAGGGTGGAGCGAACTCTTTTAAATACCCTTACCTCTTAGGCTTTTTCGCCTTGGTGACAAGAATAAACAATAGATCCTCCAAATTAGTCTAACACTTTAAATATGCTTTAAGGTAAGTTTTGAGTAAATGATTATCTAGATGTCTTCACATCTTTTCCTTTTGGCTATAAAAAGGTAGTGAGTGAAGGAAGACACCAAATCATTATCTAACTCTAGTAATACCTTTGGTTAAATTAACTTTAGTTTGGAAAGTTTTATCAACCCCTTGGTCCCAACCCACTTGTATCTTTTATAATGTCTTTTATTATAAACAAGTGATTTATATTATTAGCCTTAAAGGTAATAAATTTAAGTTCATCACGGAATAATTACTTATATTTATTACACTCTCTATTTCTTAGAAAGTCATGCAAAACTTGTGCCTAAAATATGCAAAACTTGTGCCTAATATTTATTACACTCTCTATTTCTTAAAAGGTTGTGAGTGAAGGAAGACACCAAATCATTATCTAACTCTAGTAAACCTTTGGTTAAATTAACTTTAGTTTGGAAAGTTTTATTAACCCCTTGGTCCCAACCCACTTGTATCTTTTATAATGTCTTTTATTTAAACAAGTGATTTATATTTATTAGCCTTAAAGGTAATAAATCTTTAAGTTCATCACGGAATAATTACTTATATTTATTACACTCTCCATTTCTTAGAAAGTCTCTAGATGCTTGCACCCTAAAATAATCATGCCAATTATAATCATACATAGAATCATCAAGCATATGAGTTTTAATATGTTAGAATTATTTTAGGCATTAAATGACTTTGATTAATATTTAATTATGATATTGCATTTTATTTTATTCACATAAATTATACTATTCACATTTTTGTGCAGATGATGCGTGAACTTTAAATGCATTTTCACAATTCAATCTTAACCAAATCATGCAAAACTTGTTCCTAAAATTAATTTCAGGGTGTTAGCTTTCCATTGAGCTTTTACACACCCAATTTCGAGTTCAAATGAGAAAGAACTAATTAAAACAAACCGGCATCAAATAAATTTAATGTTCATGTTTTTCTGCAGATGCGTGAACTTTAAATGCAATTTCACAATTCAAATCTTAACCAAATCATGTAAAACTTGTTCCTAAAATTAAGCTCAGGGTGTCAGATTTCCAACGAGCTTTTACACACCCAATTTCGAGTTCAAATGAGTGAGAACTAATCAAAACAAAATGGCGCTCTGATACCACTGTTGGGAAGTGCCGTGAGTGCGCAGCGGAAAAATAAAAAAATAAAATTATGATGCCGCTTTCCCTTTGCCCAAGACCCATTTGTTTTGATTATTCTACAAGCCTAGACATGTTACTATATATTCTAAGCATAAAACTCATAAAACATGCAAAGAGCATAAACCTAAACATGCTAACTATCATAAGAACTCTAATTAAAATAAAAAAAAAAAAAAAACTTACTTGAACCGTAGACTCCTCCAGTCCTCCATCCAATCTACTGGCTTTTCACGAACTCAGCAAGCTCTTCCACGTTCCAAAGAGCCACCCAAGTGTGTGGCCTCTAAAGATGCACACACCAAAGCCAAAACTCAACGGCAAGACTACGCCTTGAGTGCACATGTATTTTGCCCTTGGTGCTAGCCTAGGTAAATACCTCAAAACTTTTAACTCCAGGTTCCTCTAGTCAATTAGACTTAAGGATCCTCAAAATCAGTGGCTTACTCTTAAAACCTTAGAGTTGCTCACTTATATAAACCCAAGATTTGAAAGGTTTGGTGCAAAAATTTGTGAAGAATTCTTTGGGTTTATATAATTTTTTTTTTATTATTCCAATTCCCAAAGTGCCCATATCGTCATTCACCAATCCCTAAGCCACTATGGAACCTCATAAATGATCTGTTCAACAATTAAACATATTGAACCATTTATGAACAATTCCTACATCAATCATATATGCTGTTAAATATGTATTGTGCACTGTTAACCATTGATTTCGACTTTGTTGTGTGTGACCTTTTGGGTTCCCCTCAAGTTGGATATGAAATGAATCGTGATATTTTAATCGAACATAAATTATCCTCCGATCAGATGTTCGTTCGATTTCAATGACCAAGGTTGACATCTAGCAACATGCCAAGGCTCCCAAATGAGAAGGAAAGATATATATACCCATTCTGTATGCGATTTACATATGATACGGTCCCTCGCCTCACTGTATCCCCACCTATTGACCTAGGGTATGGAAAATGTCTACCCATATGGTCAAAGGTATGATGTTGATAGTGTCATGAATCGTGCTAACCCAAAAATCTCACATGATTCTTCCGTTGTGGCCACAGTCTCAAGCACTGATCACACATATCAACCCGCGAACTGGAATATTACTCTTATAAGAAAATATTATCAGAGAGAGTGGCGATTCTCTGCTGTATCGTTACAAATTTCATGTGTTTCAACAAATGACCCAATCATACCCTTATGACCGGATCTTTTGAACCGGGGACGGAGAATGTCAAAGTTATTTGATCCACACATAAGATTGTAAAGACCTCAAGTCTAATGACTAGTCATATAATCGATACATGAAAGTTCTCACAGACACATGGGATAAACACTCCATATGAAAACTTTCGACGGTAAGTTCGATGGACATGAGCAACTCATGCATCCATGTGATACCAAAGTGGACGGATCTCCGCTAGTAGCCTATGAGATCGGCTACCCCACTTAAGGGCAGATCATATCATCATGCTAGTCTCTCCGTCTTGTGAACGCCCAGATTATTCACAAAACTATGACTAGGGACATTTAAGAGTAATGATTCTTATAAGGCGTGGAAGCCATCGTCTTATTACTCCAAGGGCTTTATTACAGTGTTGATAGTTCATATAAGTTATGTAAGACACGTAAAATAAAGATTGCCATTTTATTAATTAATGAAAATATTACAAATACATGTACATATAGCCCATCCACAAGTTGGGTATAGGGCATATCCCTAACATGTTTTCATTAAGTGAATCAGTCCCTTATAACCATCTCTCTGAGGAATCGACACCCCAACTATACTGCGATAGCCATAAGTACTTTTTGGGAGTAATTAAAATTTTGGCACCATTGCCCGGGAGACGATTTACAATCTAAAGGAGCAGGTTTGCTTGGTGTACAACAAAACGGTAACTCCATTTCTTCTTTACTTTTTTTTTATTAATTTATTCTATTTCAATTTTAGTTTTAGTTTTTTTTTTATTTTTATTTTAATCTTTTTTTTGTTTCCAATATTTATTTGTGTTTGAATTGCATGCCTAGACGTAAGGATCGGTTTGGTAGATTTGTTAAGATTTAAGAGGAAAACTCTGACTCAACAAGTTTGTTTGACAATCTTTTTGCCACACCATCTACATCTAGCACACACGTCATTAGTGAGTACGAGAGACCACCCATTACGACTCTTGAAGAGTACCTTCATCCCACTCGCACAGCTACATCATCATGCATAATGTTTCCACCTAATGGACCACATATAGACTTTAAACCTGAAATGATACAGTATCTCCCAACCTTTCACGGTTTAGAGAACGAGAACCCTTATGCGCACATTAGAGAGTTTGAAGAAGTTTGTTGTACAGGCCAAATTGGGGCCCAGGGATAAAATCGACATTTATTCCACCTGGAGACCTTAACAAAATCCAATATTGAAGACAAGGCTAAGTCCCGCAGCCCCTCACAAAGCCCAGACCCATCAAAGTTTCGAATACCAACATACACCAGTTATGAACTCAGTGAAGATCAGGGAATTAAAGGACGATAATGGAACACGGCGGTTACACGGTCAACAAATCGCGAAAATAATGACTGCATTTAAGGATTCCAACGGGCAAGAGATGAAGACTATAAAAGAAAGAAGTCAAGTAATAGACTGGGAGGCCAGACAAAAACCACAACTACATCACATTAGACCGCCCCTTTCGGCAAGCTATATAAGATTGAGGTATACTACAAGCCTTGATCTTTTCCCCTTCGACTTAATCACACATTAGCTAACTTGGCGTCGGAGTGCTTACGGCTTCACCCACAACCGTGGGCAGTAAATCTCTTCCGCTTTACTCTTGTTTTTACAAGTTCGCTCACGCCCTACAGACTCACAATCTCGATTGTGGACCTCAATCGAATCCGTGTCTACAGTTGTAGCAACTTTTCATGACCGGCTTGGCACTACAGACACAAATTAGACTTGAGTTCTTCCCCTTTGCCCTTAAGGATAGAGCTAAGAGCTGGTTGTATTCTTTACGACCTCGGTCAATAGATCATGGGGTGGGACGACATAGGCTTTCTTTAACAAATACTTTCCACACCATAAAACGAATGCCCTGAAGAGAGAAATCTTTAACTTGTCCTAGAAAGACAGTGAAACCCTTCATCAAACTTGGGAGATATTTAAAGAGATGTTAGCTAGTTTTCCTTACAACCAAAATGAGAGTTGGCGCTTAATGAGATATTTTTATGATGGTCTAACCCTATAGAGCGCCAATTCATTGAGACAATATGCAATGGTGAGTTCATCCGAAATAAATTGATGAGGCATTAGAGTACTTAAATGACCTAGCTGAGAAATCTCACACATAGAATGAACCTAATGCCATGGATAACACTGATAAGACACACCCCACTCCTTCTAGCAGAGGCATACACCACTTTAGGGAAGAGGATAGTCTTAAGGCATAATTTTGAACTATTAACTAGACATATGGGACCCTTAATATCCAAATATGGTAAGACTATGCATGCAGTAGCCCACTTAGAGCCTCAAGGGTTATGTTTTGTGTGTAAGGGGACTGACCATTTGGCTCAGGAATGCCCTGTATATGGTGAGATGAGGGGAACATATGAGGAACAATGAAATACCTTTAGGATGTACAAGAAACCTTATACACCGTATTCAGATACATATAATCCTAGTTGACGGAACCATCACAATCTTAGTTGGAACATGAGTCTTATATCAGCCTACCCAGACATCACAACCCAAAGGTTACAGTGCTCCCCAGTATCACATACCTGCCGTTCATAGGAATTCTTTAGAGGACACTGTACATGCATTATAGAGGGCCCAGAGCAAAACCTTAAAAGTTTGAGTCATTGATAGCTCAGGTAGTTGAGGACAATAAGGTCAAAGTCAATATCTAAGTTGACTAATGTCCTGAGTGTGCAAGAACAAGGAAAATTCTCATCTCAAGCTCAACCAAATCCACAAGGGAAAACATATGGTACAAGCTGATCATGAGGCATCCAATATAAAAAATTTTCATGCCATAATCACTAGGAGAGGGAAAGAGGTAGGGATGCATGACATCTCAACACTGAGATGCCACTAATTATAGTAATGCAAATA
The DNA here is from genome assembly GCA_019454045.1 of Zanthoxylum bungeanum. Lineage (NCBI taxonomy): Eukaryota > Viridiplantae > Streptophyta > Magnoliopsida > Sapindales > Rutaceae > Zanthoxylum > Zanthoxylum bungeanum. The sequence goes on along the minus strand of SKCR01039278.1, from coordinate 38 downwards.
CTCCTCAAGAAGAAAAAGTGCCACATATCCCAGTTAGA
>SKCR01039277.1:0-61398 GCA_019454045.1 Zanthoxylum bungeanum | reverse complement strand
TCAAGGCCCGGCCCGGGCTTTTTCCACCCCCGGGCCGGGCCAAAGCCCGCGGGCCGAGCCGGGCCGACCGGGCCGGGCCGCGGGCTTTATTGCCACCCTTAGGTGTGTGTGCATGCGCATGAAAACCTGTCTTAAATACATTTGATTATTTTCTTTTAAAAAAAAAAAAAAATTTGTTTTGTTTTGTTTGTTTTTAGTCCTTGATAGTTAAACATAGGTCCTATGATGATATTGTTTGCTTTAGGGTGAAATCTTAGAAACGATAAGTCCTTTAATGCACTTTTATCTGATGATTTGAGTAGTTTATCTATGTTAGACTCGTAAGCACTTAATTATGGGTTTTTAGCAGTGGAAGCCTGAGTAGTTAGCAAGATGACTAGTTGAATAAATTGTATGTCGATGAATGACCGTTTGCTTAGAGATCTATCCTGAATTGCTTGTGTTATGACGTATGGTATGAACGCAAATAAAAGAAAAAGTCTCTGAAGAAAGAAAGTAAACCACCTATAACCGATAAGCGTGAAGCTACCCATGGGCGAGTATTAGGACCACCATGAGGAGAAATGCTACCTTAAAGGGTAGGTGTGTTGAAAAAAAATTGCAAAAGAGAAAGAAAAGAAAAATTCAAAAGAAAATGCAACAAGAGACAGGAAAGAAAAGAAAAAAAATCATACCATATTGAGCACACATAAAAGCAACTACAGAGCTTAATTGAGATATCTAGGTTGGTTTGACCCATCGATCCCAATTTTTAAACGAAATCATTGAGTTGGCTTACCTAGGAATAAAGCTGTGAACAAACCTTTACACACACACACTCTGAGTCTAGCTTAGATGATTTATTCAAAGACTCAGATTTGAGTTACGTTGAGTACTTTGAAGGTTCTCTGATTTCATTACTAGGCATTCTTTGAGGACAAAATTATGTGAAACTATTGGGACTATTTAATTTTTGTTTTTGCATGAATGTGTGTTTTGAATGACGTTTGTGGGTGTCGTCGCTGTAAGCCCTCACGAGACTATAACTCGTCCACTAGGGACACCTAGGGGTTTAAAGGGTTGTTGCATACGCTAAATGCAATCGTGATCCCTACGAAAGTGGCTTAGATAGTTTTTTATTTATTTAATTTTCATTTTACGCTTGAATTGCTAGGGACTAGCAATAAGCTGGTTGGGGGTTGTGATAAGTGCATGAAAATGTACTTTGAAACATCACTTATCTAGGCTTATTGTTAAGTATTTAGTTATATATTTTATATTTTATCACATAATTTTGATTGTTATATTAATTTAGAAATATTTATTATTTACACTAATTTAGTGATTTTTATTTGTAGGAATATTAACATATGGATCATGGGACAATTGCAAGTATTTAGGGATGTATATGATGCACACGGGAACCGAGAACACGAAGAACAAAGATTAAACTATCGCCGCGGCGCCACAATCCCATACAAAATCCAGGGAGTGAGGCGCCACGACGCCATTTGAAAGAAAAAGAAGAAGCGGTGGTGCGCAGGAAAATAAATGAACAAAGAGCAAAGAAATCAATTGCTTTTGAAAATAAAGCAAAATGTGCGTGAGGCTTGAAGGGAAAGCAACAAATAGAAGAATTTGATACTTTGCACGTGGGCCCAACCAAGCATAAATAGGGAGAAGTGGCGTGAAGTAATTGGAGAGGGAAGTCAAGTTTGACCAAGAAAATAATTGACCTTTGATTTTAAAAAGGAAAGGAAAATAATGTGGGCCCTTGTGATGGAAAGTTTGATCACGTGAACACTAAGAAAAGAAAGACTCCTAGCCGAAATTATTGACCAAAAATTGAAGGAAGTTGCGTGGGTTAAGATTACATTAGGTTTTGAAATTGTTTTGTTATATAAGCCATGCAATAGACAATTACGAAGGGGGGGGCTGGACGTGAAGCAGCGCTCCATGCGCATAAACAACGATAAAATCAAAAGCCTGCGCATAATTGAAAAAGAGAGAGAGCAGAGCAGTGCCGAGAGAGAAGAAATCAGAGCGAAGTACTCTGGACACGGAGCCGTGATGATTCAGAACAATATTTATCTCCAATCCCGGGTTAATTTTATTTCTTTTATGGGGAACTAATTCCCTAGGCAAAGTTAGGGATGAGCTCTTGTGTTGGATTTTATTATTTATGTTTTTTATTCCTACGAACCTTTTAATTGTTTAATAAAATTAATGTTTATTATTTTCTATCATCTTTTGATTTATTAATCCAGAAATTATATTTTGTCAAATCCCATATAGATCCAGTCATGCTTCTTCTATGTGTGGTTTGCGAATTTAATTGTGACTGGTAAAGTTGTTTTGCGTGTCGGTCTTCTGCTGCAGTATTGCCTGAGGGTATATTGTCGACGTTAGATAGCTCGTAACGATGGCTTTTGTATGCTGTTAACATAGAGAAAATAATCATTAATTACCTTAGATTTTGAATATGTGTAGAATTGAATATTTTCCAATTGTTGGTTTGGGATGTGAAACCTTTAATTGTGTAATAAAAGGAATCAATAACTAAATATAGGAGTTCGATGCAAGAGGAATTCCCGAAGCTTTGTCATATCTCTCTGCCATTATCTTTCATTATCTTTTCATTATTTTATTTATCTTTAATTAATTACCAATTTTTATCGTTTTATTTATTAAGTTACCGTTAAACGTTTTTGTTTGAGTAAATTAGTTCCTGTAACCATCTCTCTGAGGAATCGACACCCCAGCTATACTGCGATAACCGCGAGTCATATTTGGGCGTAATCAATCTCCCACCAGCGAATCTTGTAGATCAAACCCAGAAACCTTAAAATTATCCGCTTGAAACCCTAATCCCTTCACAATTGCCTCCTTCAAATCCTAATTTCACATAACAAAACTAATTAGTTAAAAAAAAAAAAAATCGCAACTTTGACTCTTCCAGCCAACAAAAACAGAACTTTTGTTATTAATAATAACTTTTTAAATGTTTTTTAAACAACTAAAAAAAAACCTTCTTCGAATCTCTTAAATGATTTTTTTTTTTTTTTAAAAATAAATTGAAATAATGATATTAACTCGTTAATTAATTAGTTACTTACAGAGATGGCTTTCGGACTAGAAGTTGAAACGAGAGCATTTGACGAGGATAAAATCGTAAATAACACCAAAAAGGAGGTCAGAAAACCAGCCGATGATCTGAAAGTCATTTCTGCTGTCGAGAACCGGCGCGTATCGGAGAAGAAAAGTTGTATCGGATGTGTTTCGGAAACCGATTATTTTATGACCCTTAAAAAATGTAATGTGAAAAACGGTCCTCGTTATAAATAGGGAGGGGCTCTACTCTACTACTGCTAGATGAGTGGTGGAGGATCTAGAGTTTCTGACGTGGCTGGTTTTGGCTAATCATAAGAGAGGTATTGATGTGATGGTGAGATTTGATTGGCTGGGTGTGTTGGCGTTTGAAAAACGTTCGTTTGTGTTTACGTTCAGTTAACGGCGGCAATCCAGCTTTGAATTTAGGCGGGCTTTAATGTGAGAAACGTCATCGTTTTCTCAATTTTTATTCTCTCTTGGCTGAGTCGGGCTTTAGTCAAGCCCTGGTCCCGACCCTTAAAATATATTAAAGATTAAATTCTCGAAAGTCATGTTTGTTTATGAGAGGGCCGGATCGGACCCTAACTTGCTTGATATGGGATTGGGCCGAACCCGGGTCTAGTCGACCCTAATTTTTTTTTAAAAAAAATTGTTAATTAAATAATTATATTTTAAAAAAAATGACATAACTTCATTATAAAATGATTTTTTCAAAAGTTTATGTTATGTAAATACATTATAAGTTCTAATTATTAAAATATACTAAGAAAGTAACAAGTAATACTAATACAACTTAAACAAACTTAAAAAATAATAATAAACCATAAAACGATACATAAGTGCATTAAACAATACTAATAATGAATAATTTTAAACTGCAAGTATATAATTTTATAAACGTATATAATTTTTTTAAAATTATATGTAATAAAGGGTCAGACCAATGCCATTATTTTAAAACTCTTATCCGCCCCCTAGCCTCAGCCCATAAGAAAAGGATCAGGCTAGGCTGGGTCGGGCCGGCCCGGGCTTAATTGCCAACCCTACTGATTAAGATGTTAAAAGATGCATCAACAATCCCCTCATGTGAATAGTTTTTTCTTTAAATAAAAATTTAATTCGTATATTAGATTGGTTATCCTCATATATAGTAGGAATGATAATTTGGGTTATGATTCGTTTATTCGTTCAATTCAATTCGCTTCAAAGAGAATATATGTTTGGAAAAATGGATTCATTTAATAAATGAGTCAATTCAATTAGATACATTTATTAAATGAATCAAATAAGAATTTAAGCTTATTAATTAATTTATGATTTGTTTTATTAGTTACTAGCATAGGGGCCGCACTTTATGCGGGTTAAACATATCTTTAACTATAAATTCATATCATAAAAAACATAATATTATTTTAGGAATAAATCTTATAAATATTTTTGATCTCATCGATTTTATAATGTAAATGAATATATATATTATTCGTTTGTCACTCAATTGTCAAATAATATGTTTTATTCACATTAGAGTTTCTCTATCTTTTTTGTCTCTCATTTGAAATTATATCACTAACTATAAAATAACTTTTAAAGTGTTTAATTTTCTTTCGGATGAATTCCAATGAAATTTAATATAATTTATTCAATTTAAGCTTAAATTTTCTTATCCAACTTCAAATATTGATTAATCTAGATTCACATTACAAATATTAATAGTCAAAGTTAGGGGTGAGCATCGGTTTCGGTTCTACCCGAAACCGGTTGGAATCGGACCGATTTTCTGGTTTGGAACTGGAACCGGTTGTAACAGGTCCGGATCTGGTTCCAAAAATGAAGGAACCGATTTTAACAGGTCCGGTTCCGGTTCCAAACTGGTCGGAACCGAAACCGGACCATGAAACATGTTTCTGGAACCGAATATAGAACCGATTTGGTGCTTGAAGAACTGTTTCGGAAACAGATATGATTGGTGCTTGATGAAGAACTTTGCAAGCAATGTATCACTCAATTAGAAATTTTATTCTTTTTTAAATTTTATATATTCTTCTTAGGCAGCATTACTAGTACATGCTAATTTTAGAAGTTACTAACTGTAAAAAACGATTAAACTTTAATATTCTGAGCTTTCAGTGATGATCTTCTATCTCTGGGTTTGCTGCCTAATGAGTCCCCAAACACACACTATCTCTCTGTTATATTCTTATTTTACATTCTGTTGGTTGATGCAAGTGGAACAGGTCTAGTTCCTGTTGGTCTAGGAGATGATGATCAGTGCACTGAGGATGATTTTGGTGTCTGGTATGCTCTAATTATCGAAGAGAATTGCACCTTCTCGGTGAGTACTAAAACTTCACTTTCTTTGTTCTTAAGCTTCCGGACTTCGATTTGGTCCCCGTTTTTTCCTACGGACTTGTATCGAAATGTAGTTTTCATTAAAATATTTTAAAATAGGGTAATTTGGAATCGGACCAGAATCGAATAATAGGGTACCCTATTTAATTAAGTAGGTTTTGGTTCCATTTAGTTAGGAACCGATTTTTTTCGGATAGGTTCTGGTTCCATGCGGAACCGGAACCGAAACCGATTTCTAGTCAAAGTCTTCATGTTGAAGCACAATATATAATAAAAAGTTCATAAAAAGCTTATAGAAATAATTAAAATCCAGATTAACTTAGGAAAAACTAATAGTTAGAGCATGCATCATGAAACACAACAAATAATACAAAGATCATGAAAAAATTTATAGAAATAATTTAAAGTAAAATAATAAACAACAATCAATAATAGACCCGAAATCAAAATAATGCTAGGTTTTGTGAATGACTGCAATTTAATTTCCTTATTTTAATAAGAAATTGTGTTTTATATTGTAATAGGTCTCTTATATTAATAATTTAGTCTTTTAATTTTATAATTTAATAATAAAAAATTAATTATAGATTTATTTTAATTTTATAATTTAATAATAAATATGAGATTTTGTTTCAATATTATAATAGATTTATTATTTTAATAATTTATTATTTAATTTTATAATTGAATAATAAAAAATTAATTATAAATTAGGTGCCACATACGTTTTTTGAATTTTAATGAGAGATTATAATATGTTTTTTTTTCCTTATTTTAACAGTTTATCATTTTGATTTTATAATTTAAAAATAATAAATTATAATATTAATTAATTAAATTAATAGGTTTCTTATTTTAAGAGAAAATTATGTTTTTATATTGTAATAGGCTTTTTATTTTAATTTTACAATTTAATAATATTTTATTGTAATATTATAATTTAATAATAAATATGAGATTATATTTTTATATTATAATATATTCCTTATTATAATAATTTATTATTTTAGTTTTATAAATTAATAAAAAAATTATAGAGATTAAGTATCATGTATATTTTTATTTTAATGAAAGATTATAATATATATATTTTTTATTGTAATAGGTTTATTATTTTAATAGTTTATCATTTTAATTTTAAAAAAATAATAAATTACGATATTAATTAATTAAAGTCATAGGTTTTTTATTTTATTATGAGATTATATTTTTATATTGTAGTAAGTTTCTTATTTTAATACTTTATTATTTTAATTTTATAATTTAATAATAAAAAATTATTTTAGGGATATTTTAATTTTGTAATTTAATTAAAATAATAATTGTAGATATTTGACACCACATGGTACAGTGAGAAAGTTCTAAAATGTTTGAAAATTCGGATTTACCCTAGGTTCTGACCCTATGCGGAATAAATCACAATTAATCAAGATAAGTCCGAATTAATGTTACTATGTATTTCCAACAAGCACCCTTAATTCTGTGCAATTATAATATAAAGCAGAAAAAAAAAATAATAAACCAAATCAACACAATAATTTTGTTTACGAAGTGTAAAACTCGTGCGAGTAAAAAATCACTTCGAGTATCTCAGTTATCAAAGTAAAATCCACTATAATATAGAAAAACTTACAGCGATGGTAAAAGACCTATGACAGAAACTCCACCGACTCTAATACCTCTAGACTGCAAGAACTTATCAAGCCCGTACCCCACGATTTTCTTCATAACCTCTGAAGTCTCTGACCGGATCAACTCTGCAAGCTCTGAACGCCAGAACTCAGACTACCAATCTTCCTCATTGAGAACTCTGAAAGTTTAGGAAATTTAGGTTTGGTTGTGTTGACGGTTTAACAAAAATCGATCTCACCAAAACAGATAAGATAAGAAAAATAAAGAAGTCTTCAAGGTGAGAAAAGAATAGGTTGAAAAGCTAAGAACGTTTTTAGGCTTAGATCAATGTGTTTTCAACACTTATGAAAGTGGCTATAATGTTGTTTATATATGTAGGGCAAAAATAAAGATTTTGCAAGTGCAAAATAGGCTTAAAACGTGTCCAAAATAGTTCACTTATGCACAGGCGTTCGAACGCGTGTCGAACGCGTGCTCTCTGGAAGGTTTTGTTCGAACGCATACTCGAACGCTCCAGGAACGCAAATTCACTGGAAGGTTTCGTTCAAACGTAAACTCGAACGCTCCACGAACGCAAACTCACTGGAAGATTTCGTTCAAACGCATATTCGAACACTCCATGAATGCAAACTCACTGGAAGGTTTCGTTCGAACGCATTGATGAACGCACTACGCATGAGAACCTTCTGTCAACTTTCGTTCGAACCCAAATACGAACGTGACACTAACTCCACTCATTCGAACGCTTCAACGAACGCAGCACAAACACATGTCACATCTTCATGCACATCTTTGCCAAATACCAATCCAATTGCACCAAGTTCTTCAAGACTTATTACAACTCAATTGAACTTGTTTTTGCTATAGACATTGCCAAAAAAAAATAGAACTAACAATCTCCCCCTTTGGCATTCCATGAGAAAACACTACCTAATACAAATACTACGGTAAAAGACCCATAAAGAAAATAGCCAACTACCAACTATCACGACAGTGACTTATTACAATATGACTCGATCTAATACCTAACCAAGTAGTCTTTAAATCGATGCCACCTCAGCCAACAATTTTCTTACCTGAAACATCCACAAATAACAATATACCGTGAAAAGCACATGGATTATAAAGAACAGATAAAGCATCGATAAATCTCTTGCATGTATAAAATTGATAAGTAGATATCCTACCCCTCCTTAATCCTACTCCCTCTAAAACAGAGATAAATAAGAATATGAGAATAATAAAATGAAAATACAAATACAAGCATTAATCAATTGCATTTAACATAGAATAAATTCGTCAAAGTTAAAAGACATCAAATTAACGCAAGATACGTCAAATTACATCAAATGTTCCCCTATGTCAAATAATTTCCCTTAAGTCAAATATCCTCTTATTTTAATATCACTACTCCCCCGTTTTGACACGAATGACAAAGAAGGACATAACCATGCAAGACATGAAACTAAGCTACGATTCAGACTTAGACTCATCAGAGAAACTCTCTTCGGCATCCTCAAGTTGAGAATTCTCTTATAACCAATCAACTCGAGAATCCAAACGACGTACTGAAGTACGAATCTCAGATATACTGCTTGTAGCAAGTTGGAGCTGAGTCATGATGGAAGTCTGGGTCTCCAACATCCGCTGATAAAAATTAGGAGGTGCACATACGGAAGACGAGGAAACAATAATTGTAGTAGAAGGAGCAGCAGGAGGAACGAAATCTAGGTCAGCAGCCTGAGACGAACCAGACCCACAAGCATGCGACGCGAGATGAGCTGCACTAGAGGACAAATTTTGTCACCCAATCGGATTCAGCAGAGCGAGAGCAGCACATCATGCACAAATTCAGGGACCAACATAGTGATGATTCGACGGATGTGGCAACCATATGGAAGTGTATACACGGAGTAGGCATATATGCGTATGTGAGTCATCTCGTGTAATATCAAATCAAGTATATCAATGGACAACTCCCGCTCAATGGCATATAGAAAGGCAATCTGCGAGATGGTTTGTGTGTTGACATGAGACTTATGCCACAAGTTGTGACTCACAATCCGGTTCAGCAACAGATAAAGAGATATGAGAGTAGCAACAATAATAGTGTCCATCGTGAAAAGACGATGGTGGCTAGTAGCAACATCAAGGATCATCTTATCAGAGGGACCTTGATCAGGCTGCCAGGGGTACTAGGGATAGTCCACCTCGGGAATGGCGAGGACGCGAGAAATGACTGATGAATCGATAGTCAAATGGTGCCCTCGAATAAATACAGTAAATGAAGTAGGATTAACTACCTCCGTGTTAGCATAGAACTCATGGACTATGGTGGCGGAAGGTCCAATAAAATCGAAGAGAAGTGAACCCCAGCCCCTGTTAATCGGCATTCCTGTAACCCCCGAATCGTGAAACTCATCCTCTAACACATTACGTTCCGGACAAAGATTGCGCTGAGAGAACTGTTCTTCATAGAGACGCTGAACAGAGGGGATGCGAAAATGATCTCGAGGAACGGAGTCGCGAGAACGCTTTTTAGAGTCGATTGTCTTTTTAGGCATCTAGAACACACAAGAAATCATATAAGAACAAGTTTCAACATGCTAGGAGAAATGGAAGCACCAAGCAAATAAAACTGATGAAAGAGGAACTAGTTGTGTGTCAGGTGTTCAAACGCAGGGCATATACATTCGAACGCCGGCGATGTCAGAACCATAAAATGGCAAGCAAGAGACATGCAATCTCCATAATATCAAGAATAAAACCAGAAGACACACAAAATACACATAGACAATATCCAATACACCTCAGATTAAAATCCAAACATAATAGATGAAATCCCTAATATGAGATAGGAAATCCCTAGAAGAAATAAAATGAGGAAATACCATTGAAATGATGTGGAGGCCAAAATAGACGAGGATGATGAACACAATATACCAGATCTTGCTGGAAATGAGTTGGGAAAGATAGATGAAGTGAAAAGAATTGCTGATGGGAGAGAGAGAGAGGCGTGCGAGCACACAAAATTACAATTGGAAAATAAATACCCAGCTTGCATTCGAATGGATGTCGAATGCTGTTCAAATGCTTGGCCTCGAAAAAGGTATGTTTGAATGAAAATAAAAAAGAACTCAAACGAATAGGTTCTGGAAAATAATGTTCGAACGGTAAACGAATAAGAGTCGAACGCAAATATTCTGGAAGGCAATCAAAAATGACTGAAATAACACTTCAAACAAGTACAATGATACCCAGTCAGTACTCAGCTGTTTATGACATGAAATAATATACATCATTTTAGACTTTGCTAAATACTACAAGTATGCATATGACATAAACACACAAGCATAACAAGTATTTGTGTGAAAAATAAGTGCATAACGAATCAAAACTCAAGACCTTATTTTATGAGCGGGACACAACCAAAGAAATCCCATCTCTTGACACACCAAGTCCACAAAATAGATGTTCAAACCCAGCACCAATAGGACATGAAAATAAGCTATATTGTTTGCATGCTGTTATCCTCCTCCTAAATTTGAGCTCTTAAATTAACTCTTTTGAGTGAATGGTTTTTGCCCTTATATTTTGAATTTGGCTCATTAGCTCTTTTGCTTTTAAGTCTCATGTAAACATATTTTTTATTTTTTTATTTTATGTTACAAGGGGATAGCAAGGTCATCTAGTCAAAGGTCACACTATTAAGTGAGCAAAGTATGATAGAGATTATATTTCCCGTCCAAAAACTCATACATGCGACCAAGCCTTGACAATAATAAAAACATATATGTGAATTGCAAGCACAAGATATATCGAGGGTTTTTATCACACACACTCATGAACATAGAGCATCAAGAAAACTAAAATCATATTATACACGCATAACCATATATATCACATATCAGGATCACATGCACATGTTTTCATGCTCTAACAAGCTATACATAAAAAAATATTTTTGGTCTTTTTCATTTTATAATTTTTCATTTTTCATTTTTTTAACACAAAATAAGAAAAAACACACATGGCTTGTCAATATCCAATGGTACGTGGAGTTGTATCCCGAGTGCAGATCATACTACTGTCCATTCGGAATCAGCTATGAAATTTATGTTCGGGCTTCCATCCTATATACCAATGGACATATAACAAAAACAAGACACACACACCCATATGCAGTGAAAATAAAAAATATGCAGTCGAGCAAAAACATAAAACACACGGGCACACACATGCAATGAGAAAAATAAATACAACTTATAAGACGAGTTACACCAAAGTGCACTCTCATCGTGCCTTTTAGGATCAAGGCATTCAAAATTAGATGGGAAGTTATTTTGCTTCCTCACCCAAACTTTCTTAGGAATCTCTCCACTTGAGTATTCCTAGTCAACAAAGCAAGTTTCTCACTAAGAAATAGTATTTGTTTAGTTAGTGCATAAACTTGAGAAATTAGATTTGAGGAATCAATCTATGTGACACATTCTCGGGCCTTTTCTTTTGTTTATGTACCATGAAGCACTTAGGCCTAATGTGTCATACCCTGCCACAGTGATGGCATCCAGACACAAACCTCGGATGAGAGCGAGGTCTACCCACCACACCTCTGAATTGAGGTTGAAACATAGGACGAGGAATAATACGAGGGTTCACATGATGCTCAGTAATGGGTGTCTTTCCTAGGTCACATTTAGGAGAAGTCAGTTTATCATGTCAAGACTTGGACTGAGCTGTGACAAACACAGTTTTAAAAGTTGACGCCTTGTCACAACTTGACTCAATAAAGCCTAATCATTTCCTCTCACAATGAGACATACCAATCCCCAATATATGGTCTAGTTTCTCAGTCCCACTAGAAAATACAGACAATTGGGTTCTAACATTTTCAAGTTCTGCTTCTAAAAATTGGACTCTATCAACTAGCCTCTTATTTCTCTCCTCAAGGTCAACTATCATTAAAAGACTCTCCTCAAACTTAGCTTGAGCTTCATTCTTGTCCAACTCTATTTCCTTCAGCCTCTTATTGACCTATATATTTATCTTTTTGATAGCTAAACTCTCAATGAAAAGTTCAGTGTAGGCTATCTGAAGACTATCATCATCGTGAGAGAAATATGATCTATCATCTTCATCATTAACGTTTTCCTCTCTCTCACTAGTCACACTTGTAGCAAATGCCATAAAATTATTCTTATCTTTAGGAGGCTCATCAGAAGTATAGCCACCTTCTGAATCACTAAGAAAGGTTGTCATGAATTTCTTGCCCTTGGACTTAAGGTATGTGAGACACTCAAATCTAATATGCCCATACCATTCACACTCATGGCATTGCTATTTTTATCCTCTCTAGACTCCCTCTTACTATGCCTACTCTCTCTATGCATATCCTTCTTATCCCTATCATGACCAATATTCTTAAGCTTAAGAAATTTCCAAAACCTTTTTGCAAATATGGCCAAATCATGATCCGTGAGATGATCACTATCATCATCGCTAGACGGATCATGAGCAACTTCCTTCGCGATCTTTATCGCTATAGTTTTGGGCTTTTTATAACCAAGAAGTTTCTTCTCATATAATTGTATTTTACCTACGATGTTCTCTAATTAAGGTGATCAAGGTCATTACTCTCCTCGATGGCAGTGATATTCGGCAAAAACTTATCAGGTAGGGATCTAAAGATTTTTTTCACTATCCTATTGGTAGCCCATAAGCCTCTGACTCTTTAACTATGATCAATCACTAATACTCTTCTAATTTTATTTTATATTTGAGACTGTGGCCCAGACTTAAATAACATACAAACTCAACTATCATATTTATTTGTATACATATTAACACTTACTTTTACAATGACTGTTTCAAACAAAGACTAATAAAAAAGACTTTTACTTAACACTGACTGGACACTCTCTGACTATGACTTGGACTGGAGGACTTCATCCCTAGTGACTGCATCAGTATCCGTACTCCCGAGCTCGTCCTCCGAGAAACCTGTAAGATGCAAAAATTGGAGTGGGGGTTAGATCGCTATACGATCTAAGTGAGTGGACGAAAACTGAAAACTGTCGTAAAAACTTTTAGTTTCAAAACCATAGTTCCAAGAACATCTTTATATGAAAACTTTGTTTCTGAAAACTAATTCTGAAAATCTGATTTTCTGAAAAACTATTACTGAAAACCTGTTCTCTGTAAATTGCTATGTGTCTGAAAACCTTGACGTATGAGGGCGTTACGTATCTCTGTCCCCCCATATGCCTAACTGTATCCAGTAGTGCAAATCCATGACTTTGGGTGTTACGTATCGCCGTCCCCTAAAGCATGCCACTACTGTCTTTGAAATTGGTGGTCTTGGGGTGTTACGTATCGCCGTCCCCTAAGCCACAAACTCGAACTGGGGGTGCGGATCTATGCTACCACCCAGGCTCTGAACCATGATTTCGGGGTATCTGCCATCCATAGTCCTGAACTAGGATCTAGGGGCGTTACGTATCTCCGTCCCCCCAGTCCTCTACATGTTCACATGTCCTATGTCCGTCAATTCTATCTCTGTCAAGTTACATACTGGGGTGAGTTATACCCTCATGCCCCGACAAATCATAAAATCATGTTTTAAAAACTTTTCTGTGTAAAGCATAACTTAAATCATAAATCTCCATAATAAAAATGTGATAAAAAATAAACTAACGCCCTATAACGTAAAAGCAAGTCTGTTTGCAAATAACACAATAAGAATCAATTAAAAATGAGTAGTGTTCACTCACTGTTTTAGAATCTGGCTGGTACTGGATCCATTGCCGAAGAGAGTTGTGATTCATGAGGATAATCTAGGATCATGAACTTGATTAGTAAATGTACATAGTAAAATAAACCTTGATATCTGTAGGACATAGAAATTGGACGACGCTGTTTTGGGCTCGCGGCCCGGTTGGGAGTACGGAGTAGCCCGCGGGGGAACTAAACCGGAGAAATAACATGGAGTCGCCACCCGGTGTGAACCGGGAAAATGATTTAAGGCCGCACTCACCCCTCGCAAGGAAAACCTCAAACAGTTGGGTTCAAAATGGTCCCTTACTTATGCCACTTATAATGATATGATTTGTGCAATAATTTAATCGAATCTAGCAACATATATTTCCAATGGTATTCTGTTTCTAAGTTCACATGCATAAATAAAGCTCGTATCTACATTTGCCTATAACCTATTTGCATATACCTATGCCTAAGCTTGCATGCATAAAAGTAGATTGAAATAACGATGAACACATAATTTCACAAACGCATTACATTGATGATCATGGAAACACAAATGGACGATGATTGTACAAGCATGCATATGAAAGAGAGGTAATTAAGTGCATAAATATTGGAGAGAGCTAACTAAACATATGATGGGGAAGAGAATAACTAGGAGAACAAACATGCATGAAACGTGATAAAGGAATCTGTCCAGTGTGTGCGCGTTCGTGTAGCGTTCGTAAAAGCGTTCGAACGGTAAACAGAATGCAAGCGTTCGAGTAGCGTTTGATAACGCGTTAGAACGATAAACAGAATGTTCGCGTTCGTATAGCGTTTGATAATGCGTTCGAACGGGATGAGACCTGATGCATGATACAATAAAATGCATGAACATTTGAGTAGCGTTCGTAAACACATTCGAACGGTAAACAGAAGGTTTGCGTTCGTATATCGTTTAAGAACGCGTTCGAACGGGACCAGACCTGATGCATGATAAGACGAAGAAAACATATGCGCGTTTGAGTAGCGTTCGTAAACGCGTTGGAACTGTAAACAGAAGGTTCACGTTCATATAGAGTTCGAGAATGCGTTCGAACGGGACAAAACCTGATGCATGATAGACGACGCAACACATACATAGATAAGCAAATCCACAATGTAGGACCTCGTGTGCCCGATGGAACACGTTTCACATTCAATAGGGTGCACCTCGTCCGGCGCGGTAAAACATCATGGAAAATGTAGCCTTTAGGCATTTCCCTCGAATAGAGGACCTTTAATCCACCCTAGTTAGCCCATGCGCACAAGAATGCAATGCATGCATAAATAAAGCAATGATATGCAAAGGGTAAATTACTTAATAAAAGGCGCGGCAAAACATCGTGGTAAAGGTAGCCTTCAGGCATTTCCCTCGAATAGATGACCTTTAATCCACCCTAGCTAGCCCATGCGCATTACATCATAATGCATAAAAGATATAGACAACAATATAGGACCTTGTACGCTCGGTTGAGCATATCTCACATTCAACCAAACATACTTCGTCCGGCGCGGCAAAGTATTGTCGCAAAGGTAGCCTTTTGGACTTTTCTCCCCTCAAATTGAGAACCTTTAGACTAACATACTAAGCCCATGCGCATTACATCACAATGCATAGAAAGTAAAATGCAGAAAGTAATAGCATACTAACGATTAAATCATGCTTAAAAGATAAATAACATGCTAGCAACCCAATCATGCTCGAATACAAGGTTGGATGAAACAAAACGTGTGAATCTCTCAAGTGATACGTGGCATTGTATCCCGAGTGCAAACCGTAATACCGTCCATTCGGATTCGGCTACAGAATTTACGTCCGGGTTTCCATCTGATATACCGCAAGAGAGAACGCATAATTCATTCATTCAAGGACCACAACATATATCAACAAACGACTCTCATGCGAGGGAATTCTAATAAACAAAAAAAGATGAGAATAAATAAAAAGGGTGCCCTCAGGCGGGTGCAGTTGTCGGTGTCATGGCTTTTTTGCTGGTGGAAGTAACAGTAAAGGTTCAGGTTAAGGTAGTGCGACATAGGGTTTGGAAGTGGTTTGGTCTCTAAGGGTTTCAGAAGTCCCTGTCTCTTCAATTTCTCCAGTACCTTAGACAAAGGTCTACCCATGTTGGAGAATCGTCTGTTTCTGATAGGGGTAACCTCAGAGGGAGTGGGCTTGGTCATTGAAGGTTCCCCAATGGTCTTTCCATTCTGGTTGCACAACTTTCTGTTATTGGCTACACGGGGTGCAGTCAAGCTGGCCACAACATTGGTCAGAATTTGCAACTGCTCAGTAACCTTGGTGAGATTGGTTTCCAACTGATCCATATGGGATGTTTCATTCTCTGATTCTCTTATGTTTGCTATTGGCCTTTTAACAAGTCTTCCTTTTTCCCTAACCCAACAGATATCTATGATGGGTCTTAAGACACAAGAGAGTTAACATGATGTGTGTTTGCATGAGATGCATGAGATACGTGTGATGTGTGGAACATATAATTCGGCCCATTGTCATTTTAAAGCTTCAATCATATTATTGCAAGGTGCAAACTTGTCCCAGTTGAAAAGGCCCAACATGTTTACACCTTTGCAATAACGTGGTTAAACAACTTCAAATGATAAAGAGCCCAAACACAGGATGGCCCATCGGCATTTCAGAAAATTTTAGCCCAATTGTCATAGGATACGAACTCGTCCCAGTTTAAATGGCCCAACAAGTTTGCGTTTATGACAAGAAGTCCAACTGAATCCAAATGGTGATGATCCCCAAATACAAGCATAAAGAGATAATTCAAGCATAAAGAAATAATTTCTACAGAGTGGGCCATCGACATTTCAGAAGCTTTTGGCCCAATTGTCATAGGATACGAACTTGTCTCAGTTTAAATGGCCCAACAAGCTCGCATTTCTGACAAGAAATCCAACTGCATCCAAATGAGGATGGTCCACAAGCACAAGGAAATAGTTGCTATAGGTCATACAACTCCAGTCTACGTGTGGGTTTGCGGGAGTGTGAACAAAGACTCTCGCTGGCGAAGGATTGCCCACAACTAGGTCTCCCCACTCAAGGGTTCGAGCAACCAAGTGAGCGCACCTTTTTTATACCTTACGGTACGTGCCAACGAGTTATGGTGCGTGACTGACTGTCAAATGGATTTCCCATTGTAGATTCCCCAGAGGGAGGGCGAAGCGAACTCTCTTAAAAACCCAAGCCTCTTAGGCTCTTATCGCTTGGTGACAGGAATAAACAACGAGTCCTCCAAATTAGTCCATCACGGTAGGCTACAAGTACATGATTATCTAGGTTCCTTCGCAGCTTTTACTTATATAAAGGTAGTGAATGAGGGAAGACATCATACCATTACCTAGCCTTAAAAGTACATTTGATTAAACCCCTTTCAACCCACGGTAAACACGGTTAATTAAAGCACAAATCACAACCATTACAAGGCATTATTTCGGGGCCAATTCTCTATCCCCAGTGGAGTCGCCAGACTGTAGGACACAGAAATTGGACGACGCTGTTCCGGGCTCGCGGCCCGATTGTGAGTACGGAGTAGCCCGCAGGGGAACTAAACCGGAGAAATAACATGGAGTCTCCACCCGGTGTGAACCGGGAAAGTGATTTAAGGCCGCACTCACCCCTCGCAAAGGAAAACCTCAAACGTTGGGTTCAAAATGGTCCCTTACTTATGCCACTTGTAATGATATGATTTGTGCAATAATTTAATCGAATCTAGCAACATACATTTACAAGGGTATTCTATTTCTAAGTTCACATGCATAGAAACAAAGCTCGTATCTACATTTGCCTATAACATATTTGCATATAACCTATGCCTAAGCTTACATGCATAAAAATAGATTGAAATAACGATGAACACATAATTTCAAAAACGCATTACATTGATGATCATGGAAATGCAAATGGACGATGATTGTACAAACATGCATATTAAAGAGAGGCAATTAAGTGCATAAATATTGGAGAGAGCTAACTAAACATATGATGGGGAAGGGAATGACTAGGAGAACAAACATGCATGAAACGGGATAAAAGAATCTGTCCAGTGTGTGCGCGTTCATGTAGCATTCGTAAATGCGTTCGAATGGTAAACAGAACGCAAGCGTTCGAGTAGCGTTTGATAACACGTTCGAATGATAAACAGAATGTCCGCGTTCGTATAGCATTTGATAACTCGTTCGAACGGGATGAGACCTGATGCATGATACAATAAAACACATGAATGTTCGAGTAGCGTTCGTAAATGCGTTCGAACGGTAAACAGAAGGTTCGCGTTCATATATCATTTGAGAACGCGTTCAAACGGAACCAGACCTGATGCATGATAAGACGAAGAAAACATATGCGCGTTCGAGTAGCGTTCATAAACGCGTTCGAACGGTAAACAGAAGGTTCGTGTTCGTATAGCGTTCGAGAACACATTCAACGGGACAAGACCTGATGCATGATAGACGACGCAAAACATACATAGATAAGCAAATCCATAATGTAGGACCTCGTGTGCCCGATGGAACATGTTTCACATTCAATCGGGTGCACCTCGTCCGGCGTGACAAAACATCATGGAAAAGGTAGCCTTTAGGCATTTCCCTCAATAGAGGACCTTTAATCCACCCTAGTTAGCCCATGCGCACAAGAATGCAATGCATGCATAAATAAAGCAATGATATGCAAAAGGTAAATGACATAATAAAATGCGCGGCAAAACATCATGGTAAAGGTAGCCTTCAGGCATTTCCCTCGAATAGAGGACCTTTAATCCACCCTAGCTAGCCCATGCGCATTACATCATAATGCATAAAAGATGCAGACAACAATATAGGACCTTGTACGCTCGGTTGAGAACCTACTTCGTCCGGCGCGTCAAAGTATTGTCGCAAATGTAGCCTTTTGGACTTTTCTCCCCTCAAATTGAGAACCTTTAGACTAACATAATAAGCCCATGCGCATTACATCACAATGCATAGAAAGTAAAATGCGGAAAGTAATAGCATACTAACGATTAAATCATGCTTAAAAGATAAATAACATGCTAGCAACCCAACCATGCTCGAATACAAGGTTGGATGAAACAAAACGTGTGAATCTCTCAAGTGATACGTGGCATTGTATCCTGAGTGAAAACCATAATACTGTCCATTCGGATTTGGCTACGGAATTTAAGTCCGGGTTTCCATCTGATATACTACAAGAGAGAACACATATTTCATTCATTCAAGGACCACAACATATATCAACAAACGACTCTCATGCAAGGGAATTCTAATAAACAAAAAAAGATGAGAATAAATAAAGAGGGTGCCCTCAGGTCTAACCTCTTAGGTCGTTGTGAGACACAAAAACTTGGCGACACATGCTGTTCTAGGCTCGCGGCCTAGTTGGGAGTACGGAGTAGCCCGCGGGGGACTAAACCGGAGAATAATGGAGTCGCCACCCGGTGTGAACTGGGAAAATGAGATTTAAGGCCGCACTCACCCCTCGCAAGGGAAGACCTCAAACCGTTGGGTTCAGAATGGTCCCTTACTTATGCCACTTGTAATACAATGATTTGTGCAATAATCTAACCAAGTCTAAGCAACATATTTCCAAGGATAATCTATTTCCAAGTTCGCATACATAAATAAAGGTTCATCTGAGTTCACATGTAACACATTTTTAAGTTTGCATACAACCTATTTGCATATAATCTATGTCCGAATTTGCATGCATAAAGATAAATATGGCTAGCATACAATGTTATAAGCACATTACATTCCATCATAGGCATGCCAGTAGATAATAATTGTACAATCACGTATGAAAAGCAAATCGGAATAACGGTGAGCATATAACTTCATGAACATGTTGAATGGATGAATGCGGAAGCATAAGTAGATGACTACCGTGTAAACATACATCATGGGAACGAACATGTAATCTTGTGCACACAATAAATGGCTAAACGAGAATATGAACAATCAAAAAGGAAAATGACAAAATGAGTAACCATGCATGAGATGTGATAAAAGGACTCAATTCAGTGTATGCGCGTTTGTGTAGCGTTCGAAAACGCGTTCGAACGGTAAACAAAAGGTTCTCGTTCATGTGGCGTTTGATAACGCGTTCGAACGGGACCAGACCTGATGAAACAAATGCATGCGCATTCGAGTAGCGTTCGAAAACGCGTTCGAACGGTAAACAGAAGGTTCGCGTTCGTATAGCGTTTGATAACGCGTTCGAACGGGAGCAAACAGAAAACATGCGTTCGTGCGGCGTTCTGAAATGCGTTCGAACGGGGTTACAGCAGTGACCTCCAAAATGTGGTAAACAACATGACACATACATGAACGGATGAATAGATGACTCCTAATAAATAATAACGGGCTAAAAGGTGCGGCAAAGCATCGTGGTAAAGGATTTTAACCCCTCGAAACGGAGGGCCTTTAATCCGACTTACTAAGCCCATGCGCAATGCAACATGATGCATGATTATGCAAGAAGATGACATACAAAGAAAAGCGAATAACGAAATGAGAGGCACGTCGAAGTATCGTGGTAAAGGTTCTTTAACCCCTCGAAATGGAGGACCTTTAATCCAACTTACTAAGCCCATGCACATCATATCATAATGCATATAAAAATAAAGACAACGATATCGGACTTCGTATACCCGATTGAACATATCTCACATTCAACCGACTATACATCATCCGGCGCGGCAAAGCATCATGGTAAAGGATTTTAACCTCTCAAAATAGAGGACCTTTAATCGCACTTACTAAGCCCATGCGCAAACAACACAAGACATATATAAAAAGTAAAGGCAACGATATCGGAATTCGTATATCCGATTGAACATATCTCACATCCAATCGAATATACATTATCCGGCGCGGCAAATCATCGTGGTAAAAGATTTTAACCTCTCAAAATAGAGGACCTTTAATCACACTTACTAAGCCCATACGCTAATAACACGATGCATATAAGAAATAAAGACAACAATATCGGACTTCGTATACCCGATTGAACATATCTCACATTCAACCGAATATACATCATCCGACGCGGCAAATCATCATGGTAAAGGATTTGAACCTCTCAAAATAGAGGACCTTTAATCGCACTTACTAAGCCCATGCGCTCTATCTCATCATTACATAAACAAATAACATGCGGAAATCAAGTAGCGAATAATAAATAAATCAAAACAGTATAAAACGAAATATGCGCCGTTTACTCAAGTGGTACGTGGAGTTGTATCCCGAGTACAGATCATACTACCGTCCATTCGGAATCGGCTATGAAATTTATGTCCGGGTTTCCATCCTATATACTACGAGAGGCGACACAATTTCCATTTATTTAAGGGCCACAACACACATATCAATTAACGACTCTCATGCGAATAATACTTAATAAATAATTGAAATGCGAATAAAAAATATATGTGAAAAGTGCCCTCAGGTCTAACCTTTTACGTCGACTTTTGGACTCGCGTTTCACGGCCGTCGGAAGGGCTATCACTCCGAAACTCTTCTGGTTCACTGGATTAATGTCTTAGCTCACTGTTTTGCTGTTTTTGTCGCTGTTTTCACTCTATTTTGCTGCTGTTTTCTCTGTATTTTGGTCATTATTTTCGGTGTTTTAGGCTACTGTTTTGGCGGTTTTGGAGGGCTGATGTACGGCAATTCTGGGTAGTGGAATTGGTGATTTGTGCGGTAATTTTGGTGGATGATGAATGAGCAATCTTGCGCTGCTTTGTGGGCTTGGAGTGGCAAGTATTGATGCGTGGGGTGTGGCTGTGGCGTGAGCAGTGTGGCTAGTGGAATTAACGTGAGCAGTGGGCAAGGTGAGCGTGGGTTGTGCAGTGAAGGGAAGGCTGAATTGTGCGTGTTGAGGCGGTGAGTGTGGCAGGCTGATCGTGTGGAGTAGGGCAACGTGCTGGATGGGCCAAGAGCTGATGTGTGGGGACGTAAAGAGTGTGCTTTATGAGCTGAATTGGGCAATTGCGTGGAGGCTGTGGGTGAGGGCAAGGGCTGAGGCAGTTAACGTGTTTGATTTGCGTGAAGGCTCGTTAGTGGTCAGGTGCGTGGCTTTCGTTAGGGTTTATTTGTTTTGTAGGGAGAGTGAGGTGTAGTTTGAGGGTTCTTGTTTTTGGCTGTCAATAGTCTAGGAGCAAGGGTGAGAAAAATGTTTCTTTTATAGACAAAGTTAGGGTTTGCATGGATTTGAATAGGAAGGAGACCAATTAGTGCCACACAAGGAAAATCAATTATTTGGTTGGAGACATGTCTTGGCTAGATTAGGAAGTTAGTATATTTAATTTGTATTGTTTAGGCATGATATTTGTTAAGTTAGGAATACAATATTTTTAATTAGGAATAATATTTTGTTGATTGATTTTAATTAGACATGATTTTATTTAATGTTTTATTTAATTTGGTATATTATTTAATTAATATTTTATTTAATTGGGTTGTATTTTGAGGGCCTTGGGCGTGTGGGCCAAATGTGGTGGGCTAGGTGTTGTGTTGGTTTAGTGAGTGGGTTTGGGCCAAGGTTAAATGGTTCTGGGTTTTTTAGGCCAAAGGTGCTTTAAAACGTAGGTCCAACGACTGAGCTTGGAGCTAAACAAGCGGATAAAATTTAACGAAATACCGATTTCGTTCCGACGACCGTTTCCCGAAACTTCCTCGACTAAAAAGGTAGTGCCTCCAAATGAGACTCATCATAGGGACTCACATGCTAAAATGCAATGCCTACAGTCGTCTCTCAAAAGTGCATTACACGGCCGTCGGAAGGGTTGGTGCTCCGCAATTCCTCCGGTTCACTGGTCCACTGCTCTCATTCACTGCTTCGATGTTTTGAACTGTCGTTTCCTCTATTTTTCTTCTGTTTTGCTGTATTACTGCTATTTCTTGCGGTAATTTAAGGGTTTTAAAGTGCATTTTTTTGGTCACTGTTTTGCTATATTAAAGGACTGTTTTTGGGGTAATTTGTTCACTGTTTTGGGGTGATTTGGTATTGTTTTGTGTGAAGGTATGACTGGTATGGGGGGTTCGTTTATGCGGCAATGGATGGGTTATTTGGTGAGTGTTTCCATGATGGTGGAGTAGGGTAGGAGAGAAAATTATTTGTTTTCTTCTTGCCTTTTTTTTTTGTCTTGGGCGTGTGAACTAGGTAGGCAAGGGTGCTAATGCTTTGCAGAATTTCTTGTGATTTGTATGTATGTGCTTTTTTGTGAGAATGAGCTAGGGTTGGATGTGTTGGTTTAGGCTTCTTTTTAAAGGCAAAGGCTAGGGTTTCCAAGGTTTGAATAGGAATGGATCAAGTAATTATTGGGGGAATATTTTGTTTAGTATTTCACAAGGAAAAATCTTCTTAAGTTAGGGAGGAGATTTGGTTTGATTGGGAAGGTGATATATTTGATTTGTTTATTTAGGTATGTGAATTATTTAGATTGGGATGTGATTTTTTAATATAGGAAGGATATTATTTTAATTTGTGACATGTTTTAAATGTTTTAATTATTTTTGGGTGGGTTTTGGTGGGTTAATTGGGCTTGGGCGTGAGGCTAGCAACAAAACCAGAAGTACCGACACCGTTCGAACGCCGATTCGAACGATGCACTAACGCCCGCAATCTGCTTGACGTTCGAACGTGTTCACGAACGCAGCACGAATGAAAGCTGTGAACATGTGAATTGAATCCGATGACATACTTATTCTGAATTTCCCCTTCCGACATTCGTTTCCCGCGACTTTCGCAACCTAAAGAGTAGTGCCTCCGTACGAGACTCATCATCGGGACTTATATGTAAAAATGCAGTGCCTACAATATCTAACTAAGCTTAACGATACGTTAATAGGTTTTAGCTATGAGGCTTATCACAATCATATTTTGATGTGAGATATGTATATGAATTGATACGAGACCCCAAGGGTGGTCTCTAACGCGCTAGGGTGGAAATGGGGGTTTAAAACTGATTTTGGGAAAATTATGTGTCTCACGTTGTGACACAAACCCTTGCGCATCGTGACGCGCAGTCCTTCTTGCATCGTAACGTGACCTGGGTTTCTAGGATTCTGTTTTGCTTCTCCAAAATCATCCAACTTTACTCCAATCCAACACTTCCATACTAAAAACCAATACATAATACATCATCATACACTCAATTTAACATAAATCAAACCTCCAATTTATCAATAATTCAATTTCTAATCCATAGTACACACTTTATCAAATCATATCCAAACTTAACAATTGGGTTTTATCAATATATCCATTGTTTCAAAATAAAAATCATACAATCATCATCATGTCCATGTTCACAACACAACACAAGTATCAAATCATCAAACTTATCATTTAAGTAAAATTTGGGTTATGGGTTTCTCACCTCTTCCTCTTGATTTCCTAAATCTCCATGGTTGCCAACTCCTCCATTCTTTATATCTTACTTCTTTATCATTCTTCTTCCTCTTTTCTTTCTCCTTATTCTTTTCTTTCTTCTTCCTCATTTCTTTCTTCTTCTTCTCTTTTTTTTTTTCCTTCTCTCTTCACGTTCTTTTCTTTCTCTTTTTTTTTTTCCAAAATTTGAGATTTGTGAATAGTAAGCCCTTTATATAGTGGGGGGGGGGGTGTTTGATATTTGGAAAGTTGGGGAAAAGTGTAGAAAAGTCTAGAAAATTTGAGATTTCTCTATTTAACCCCGAAATCACTATTCATCCGAATTTTGACTTGCATTTTTGACCAACTTTTGGTCCAAAATTAGGAAAAGTTTCAATACGGAAGTTGTAGATCTCGATCTTAGATTTCCGACGATATAAAATATTTAAAAAGCCGAGTTTATATGAAAAAGTTACGCCCTAAATACCACGGGCTATTCAAAGGGAACACTGTACAGTCTCGTCCCGATATATGAATGAATGTATTTACCGATTGTCCCCAAAGTCATCTCATGAGTATATATGAATCTCAATATAATTTATTCCATGTACCTTCTTCCCTTTCATAACAGTACAATTAATACATTAGTAAAAACTACCGGTCATTACAAATTCTCCCCCCTTAAATAGGATTCATCCTCGAATCCTTTCTGGTGTCTAACTCGTGGTTTTCATAGTTTTGTGAATATCTAGAGATTCTATTATACTTATCTTCTTGTCTCCAACCTTTACTAGCTACTTGATTTTTCCTCTTTTCTCTTTTCTAAGTTCTTATTTCGTAAGTCTTCTGCTGAGTATCATTGACTATTTCTTTCTGAACATTTTGTTGTACTTAATATATCTTATCTGAAAAAAAATCTCTTTCTTCTGAATCTTTACTTATGCTCCATAATTTCTTACTTGATCAGATTCTTAGTAACTTGTAACTTTAACTTTCACTAAAGATTCTGATATCTTCATACATGTGCTCAGTATTCATTTGCTCTACTTGTCCAACTTGATCTTAATATTCTTTCTCATCACTTAGCTATTAACTTTCTATACACTCCTTGCAACCTTCAACAGTTTATGAGCTTCTCTCTTCAAGTACCCAAAATTTCTGCTTTTCTAAGGGGGCTTGGGGTTTTCTAACTTACTGATATTGCCGGTCGACGCTGTAGGCACTGCATTTTTACATGTAAGTCCTGATGATGAGCCTCGAACGGAGACACTACCTTTAAGTTGCGGAGTCGCGGGGGAAATGACGTCGGAAGGGAAGGGTCAAAAATTGATACCTCGTTGGATTTGGTTCGCTCGTTTAGCTTCGGGTTTACTCGTTCGATCTCTGTTTTAAATTTATTCCCGGCCTAAATCTTAAACAAATTCTCGCAACAACAACAATATGCCCTTGCATGCACAAAAGACACACATAAAACACTGCCAAATACTGCCCTGCATGCAGCTCATGCACACGCATCCACTGCCCCTCAACGCATCAGCCACTGCCATCATCACACGTGAAAACACTGCCCTTCATCACGCCCACACCTCACGCAAATAAGCCCATTCAGCTCACGAACAAAGCCCCTTCCAGCAGCCTCTTCAACTCACGTAAACCTTAACCCTCCACCCAGCAGCCCCTTCAACACTCACGCACAAAGCCCTTCCAGCAGCCATCCACGTGAAGAACCAAAGCCACAAACCCTCCACGTCAAAACAGTCAAAACCGAGAAAGAAAATTGCCCCAAAGACCGTCCCAAAATCGGCCCAAAAATAGACTGAAAACTGTAGTGAAAACAGAGAAAACAGCGAGCGGAAACCGCGAGTGAAAAAGGACAAAACAGTAGAAATAGTGAATCAGTGGAAACACAGCGGAAACAGTGAACCAGTAAAAACAGTGGAAATGATAACCTTCCGGCACCGTGAAACGTACTCCCGAGAGACGACTAAGAGGTTAGACTGAGGGCACCCTTTTATTATTATCCTTTATTTTTAGTTATTTTATTACTTTATTTCGCATGAGTATTGTGAATTGGTGCATGATGTTATTTCGGGTGAATGGAATATGTGTTCTCTTTTGTGGTATATCGGATGGAAACCCGGACGTAAATTCTGTAGCCGAATCCGAATGGACGGTATTGCGGTTTGCACTCGGGATACAATGCCACGTACCACTTGAGAGACACACATGTTTCGTTTCATCCAACCTTGTATTCAAGCATGATTTAGTCTAATATGTTATTTATTTCTTAAGCATGATTTAGTTTAGTGTGTTATTTATTTTATGCATGATTTAGTTATTTTCTTTCACAATAGGAATTTAAATTGCGTTTATGTTTAGGATGTTATTTATTCTTTGTATTTGATGATTCAACATGCTCATTATGGGATATCGTATGTTTGCCGTTATGATAACCTACTTTCAAAGCATGCAAAACTTAGATTATGATTTACTTTGATGAATGCGAACTAGATCTAAGTTACTCTTGAGCATATATGTTGCGTAGACAAAGTTAAATTATTGCACAAATCTGTTCATTACAAGTGGCATAAGTAAGGGACCATTCTGAACCCAACGGTTGAGGGTCTTCCCTTGCGAGGGGTGAGTGCGGCCTTAAATCATTTTCCCGGTTCACACTGGGTGGCGACTCCATTTATTCTCCGGTTTAGTCCCCCGCGGGCTACTCTGTACTCCCGACCAGCGCCGCGAGCCCGGGACAGCGTCGTCCATTTCTGTGTCTTACAGACGCCACTTGCACCTAAAATGTTACTTCTGGACAATTCCTAGTGGTCCCTCTCAATTTGGTTATGGTTAGAGCTTATATTTTTCCGTATTTTGCTTTCAAGGGCCGTTTTCTCACATTCTTGCTAATATTCCGTAGCTCGAGGATTCATTTTCTATGACAATTACAGCTTCGCACTAACTTATCTTCATTTCCGTACTATGATATTAATCTACCAAACCTCCCATACCCGTGGCTAAAGCCGTCCCAAACCCGTAGTGGTTGGTTAACTTAGACTAGAGCTGGGTACTGAAATGGCTTACTTGAACTAACACGTAAAGGGTCTTTAGTTGCATTCCGATACCATGAAACCTTGTAGTTACACACTTTGTCTTTACCTACTAGGTATTCCTCTACTTCCATTGCCGCACCTTCATAGCTTCACTCTCTAGCTTTTTCTTAGTACTCTTTTCATTCTCAGCTTTATTCTACTATCTACTGAGAATTTTCCTGATCTATGTCTTTGTTTTCTGTCCCGAGGAAATGTCATTCTTCTTTACATTTGAAAGTCTCATGTCTTTTGTCTTTCTTTACTATTCTTTTACGTTTACTCATCTTATATACTGATTGCATGCTAAGATACATTCTCTTTATTGTCTTTCATACTATAGTAAACTTATTTTCTCGGTTCTATACCATACTACATTTTTGTCAATACTTACTTAGTATTTCCTCTCCTGTTTATTGATGCGCCTTGACAATTTCACTTTCAATACTTGAGTCAGCTAACCTTTTTATTTACTCTTCTACTTCGTTCTATAACTGAAACTGCTATGGGTTATATCTCTTTTCCCTTAATCAAAGGATATTTGTGCTCATATGTCCTTGGTTATTCTTAACACTGTCTTTTTACCTTCTTATCGTATGCTTAACTAGTATTTTTTCTCTTTGTTGCCTTATCTAATAGCTCCTCTTTAAATCTCTTACTTCGGCTATCTCTTCCTTTCTTTTTATTCTGTTTTGTTGTAGTTAGTAAGAATCTTATGTTTCAATCATTTATCAATATACTTATGCTTGCTTCTGGAGTATCTCAAGGTCAGACTCCAGGTTCATCTTTGTTATTGTCGTCGATTGAGGGTTAGGAGGGTGGAAACTAGTCTTGAGGCTCTTCTGTTACGGCGATTCGGTGACACATTCTCTATGCCTATGACTCTTGGGTACATCTGTCTGGGGTCTTTTCCTATACTGGGTATTATTGATAAAACTTATATGGCTTGCCTTTTCTAACCTTGCTCCTGGTCAATTACATCAATCAATCACTCCATATCCCATACAAAGTCCTTCTAGAAGCATACCTCCTAATAAGTTCCTTATACTGTCTCTTTATGCTTTCTGTTGCTTGACTCTTTGCGGTTACTATGTCTTTTCTCTAGATACTACTATAATCTCTTTACTATCTTTCTTAAGGAACTCACTCTGCTTCAAAAGTTCATTTCTTATCCTAGTTCCTCAAACTCCTTTCTCATTTACTTCCTTGAAAATTCTATCCTTCGACTACTAAAGACATCTTCTACGAAATCTTTGATGCATACACCACTCCCTACCTAAAATCATTATCTCAATGCCATGAGGTTCTTTATAAGTTTTCACTATGTTCCTACGAACCGTTCTTCATGATCTTTTTGTACTTCTAGTATCTTTACTTTCTTGAGGGTTCTTTGATTCTATAAAGGTTTCCGCACTTAGCTCAACTTATTGTAGTGTTGAACCCTGCATTCTCATGTTTATTTGTCTATGATTATATGGATTCATCAACTTGATTGTCGAGCCATCTCGTGATTTATCTAATCTATCAAATGCTCTCATTTACTGATTCTTTTCTTTACTAAACTCTAGGGTCCTACAACTATCATCGATTCTTTACTCTATTATTTCCTCGTTATATTATCTCGCGCCCAAATACACTGAATTTCCTTGTTACTCCTCACGTTTCTCATGTCATTAGCATATCTTATTTCCTTACTATATCATGTTCTTTGCTATAAACCTTAATTTGATCATTTTATCCTATTGTCCATACTGGTACTCTTAACACTTCTTAAATATCTCCAATTTCATAAGTCTATTCTTATATTTTCCTACGGATCTCTACTGACTCATGCTTATCTGTGGGTTCTACGACATTTGATCTGTTTGTGAACTCCTACTAGTCTAGCAAGCTTTACTGTGACTTTCCTAAATCTTTGAGCTACCCTGGGTTTTCTTCTTTGTATTCTCGAAACTTCCTTGATCCTTCTTCTAGGTGGTCTGTCTTTTAAGGTCCTTTCGTTTCTTGAAATGGAATCCCGTTGGGTTTTCTTACGATCACCTATATTCATGCTAATAGGAACTACTTACACCTCATTGGTCATTTTCTTTATGCCTCGGAGAGCTTCTTCATCCTTGTTCTAGTACTTTATGTCCTGATGGAGCCTATTCCTCATGTAGGATGGGTATGAGATAGACTCTGTCAGGATAACTTACTTAACTGGTATCTCGAATGAGTGAGGATCTAGGTAGGTCGAGGCCTTATCTATTGAATTCCTTGGCTAAGGAAACTAACTGTTGTTTCAGTCGCCATTCATCTTGTTTGCCTATGGGTCTGAGTTCGGGAAATCTAAAATCTCTTTATCCTAATAGCATCTCTCATCTATTAGAAGCCTTGACGAAATTCCTGATTTCTCACTTCTTCTGCTTTATAGTTGTTCTCGGTTATTCGGGGAACTCACTATCTATTCGAAACGCTTGAGAATTATAAGGTTAACTTTTGGAAGAATTTCTGGGAAGGAAATGAATCTTGTTTTAGGAAAAGAAATTTTGCTTAAACCTACTCAACATTTCATTCTGGTCTAGTCTTGATACACTCTTCTTTACTACTAGTTCTGGTATTATCATTTATTACTTAACTCCATGTCTCTGATTCTTGCTACTATCGATTTTGGTATTTTCTTATCTGTTTCTATTCCTCTATCTCTGTTTACTTCCTTATCAATCTGATTCTGTATCTTGATCTCTTCTTTTATTTGGTTACTTTTACCCATTTACATCTCTCCTTTCTTTTCTTCTAGCTTTTCTCTTTATCCTCTACTTCTGTATCTTTTCCCTTTCTATCTCTGGTCACTTTAACATCTAGGTACATTTCTTATTTTTCCTTTCTAGTTTTCTCTTTCTCTTCCTATATTTCTAGGTGGGTGCTAATGGGACTTTACTATCTATAGGAAGTACTTGGAGACTATTAAATCGGCTTGAAGGAATGTTCCGATAAGGGAAGGAATCTTACATCTTCTAGGTTTTCTATTACTCATTCAGACCTTTCTATTCTCTTTCTATTATCCAGGGTAGATATCCTTAAAATTTCATTAGCTTATTCCATCTATTTACTATTCTTTATCTCTGACTATTTATACTCTCATGCATCCCTCTTTACTTTCTTATGGCTATCCTCTCTCACTTCCTCGATAGCTTTTCTTAGAATCCTATTGTCTGGTTCCATAGCTCGTTTATTCTTCGGGTATTGATTCAGTATAACTTCAAGAGAATTTCTTATCTTGTATCTAGAACATAATTATTCTCATAAGGAATGTTATTCGAATGATCTAGGAAAACTTACTGACCTATTTCTGGGAGATGTCACCGGCAGGGGATAGACCGTTCTAACCCCATAAGCCTCCGACTCTTTAACTATGATCAATTATTAATACTCTTTAACTATCATATTTATCTGTATACATATTAACATTTACTTTTACAATGACTCTTTCAAACAAAGATTAATACAAGGCTTTTACTAAACACTGACTGGACACTCTCTGACTATGACTTGGACTGGTGGACTCCATCCCTAGTGACTGCATCAGTATTCGTACTCCCGAGCTCGTCCTCCGAGAAACCTGCAAGATGAAAAAACTGGAGTGGGGGTTAGATCGCTATACGATCTAAGTGAGTGGACGAAAACTAAAAACTGTTGTAAAAACTTTTAGTTTCAAAACCATAGTTCCAAAAACATCTTTATATGAAAACTTTGTTTCTGAAAACTAATTCTGAAAATCTGATTTTCTGAAAAACTATTTACTGAAAACATGTTCTCTGTGAACTGCTCTGTGTCTGAAAACCTTGACGTATGAGGCGTTACGTATCGCCGTCCCCCAATACACCTAACTGTAGCCAGCAGTGCAAATCCATGACTTTGGGGCGTTACGTATCACCGTCCCCCAATGCATGCCACTACTGTCTCTGAAACTGGAGGTCTTGGGGCATTACGTATCGCCGTCCCCCAAGCCACAAACTAGAACTGGGGGTGCGGATCTATGCTACCACCCAGGCTCTGAACCAGGATTTCGGGGCATCTGTCATCACTAGTCCTGAACTAGGATCTGGGGGCATTACGTATCGTCGTCCCCCCAGTCCTCTACATGTGCACATGTCCTATGTCCGTCAATTCCATCTCTGTCAAGTTACATACTGGGGTGAGTTTTTCCCTCATGCCCCGAAAAATCATAAAATCATATTTTAAAAACTTTTCTGTCTAAAACATAACTGAAATCATAAATCTCCATAATAAAATTGTGATAAAAAATAAACTAACGCCCTATAGCGTAAAAGTAAGTCTGTTTGCAAATAACACAATAAGAATCAATTAAAAAGGAGTAGTGTCCACTCACTGTTTTAGAATCTGCCTGGTACTGGATCCATTGCCGAAGAGAGTTGCGATTCCTGAGGATAATCTAGGATCATGAACATGATTAGTATATTATATATATATATATATATATATATATATATATATATATATATATATATATATATATTATATATATATAGTAAAATAAACCTTGATATTTAACTACGCTTAACGATAGTTAATAGGTTTTACCTACGAGGCTTATCACAATCATATTTTGATGTAAGATATGTATATGAATTGATATGAGACCCCAAGGGTGATCTCTAACGCTCTAGGGTGGAACTGGGGGTTTAAAACTGATTTTGGGAAAATTATGTGTCTCGCGTCGCGACGCAAACTCTTGCACGTCGCGACGCGCAACGCCCAAATTCCAGTCACCATTTTCCTCTTGCGTCGCTACGCGCAGTCCTTCTCGCGTTACGATGCGACCTGGGTTTCCAGGATTCTGTTTTGCTTCTCCAAACTCATCCAAAGCTCAAATCATCCAACTTTACTCCATTCCAACACTTCCATACTAAAAACCAATACACAATACATCATCATACACTCAATTTAACATAAATCAAACCTCCAATTTATCAATAATTCAATTTCTAATCCATATTACACACTTTATCAAATCATATCCAAACTTAACAAATTGGGAGATTTCCATTGTTTCAAAACAAAAATCATACAATCATCATCATGTCCATGTTCACAACACAACACAAGCGTCAAATCATCAAACTTATCATTTAAGTAAAATTTGGGTTATGAGTATCTCACCTCTTCCTCTTGATTTTCCAACTATCCATGGTTGCCAAACTCTTTCATTCTTTGTTTCTTACTTCTTTATCCTTTTCATTCTTCTTTTATTTCTTCTTCCTCATTTCTTTCTTATTATTCTTCTATTCTTTTCCTTCTTTCTTCTCGTTCTTCTTTTTTTTTTTTCCAAAATTTGAGATTTGTGAATAGTAAGCCCTTTATAATTTATACAACGGGGGGTGTTTGATATTTGGAAAGTAAGGGAAAAGTGTAGAAAAGTCTAGAAAATTTGAGATTTCTCTATTTAACCCCGAAATCACTATTCATCCAAATTTTGACATACATTTTTGACTAACTTCTGGTCCGAACTTGGGAAAATATTCAATGCGGAAGTTGTAGATCTCGATCTCAGATTTCCGACGATTTATCATTCATAAAAATCCGAGTTCATATGAAAAGTTTACGCCCTAAATACCACGGGCTGTTCAAAGGGAACACTGTACAGTCTCGTCCCGTCGTTACACTCCCATATGTTAAAACTTGAATTAACGATGTCGTTAATCTCAGCATAAAAGTCATCAAAGGTCTCATCATCTTTCATAATGGATACCTCAAACCTAGTGGCAAGCTTTTGGAGCCTATTATTTTTTACAGACAGTGTGCCCTAATGCATAGTCTGAAGAAAGTCCTGAGCATCTTTGGCTATCTCACACATAAAGATTCTCAAAAATTCAGCAGATCAAACAATAGCATGAATGGAATTAATTGCCTTGATGTTCATGTTGCTAGTGTTGGGGTCAAATCAGGGAGGCGCAGCGGAAGGAGCGCGGTTCGGGCGAAATCATAGTTTAATTTTTTTTTAAACTTACGAATAAATTATTCAATATCCAATATTGATAATTCATTCATATTTCACCTAAACATATTTATTCGATATCATATAACGACATAAATAATATAGAAACATCAAGAAATTTTTACGAAAATGTTTTTCCATAAAATATATTTTGATAGCAAATTTATTTTGATAAAAGATAATATTAGAAATCATAATTATCAACTAAGATAATCAAGTATTATTGGATAACATTGATTATTTACTTTGACCTAATTGGATTAATTCAATAATTACACAAGGGCTTAATTGTAAAATCATAATTATCTCTACCATTTGAGGATATTATGGTAATTGTACGTATGTAATAATATGTGGTTTTGGCTTGATTTAATTGGATTAAATCAAAGTGGAAAATATTTAACTAATCAATTTCCTAATCCTTGGCTTGATTTAATTAGATTAAATCAAAGTGGGAGACAATGGAGATTATTCACACCTAATTATACATATTTGGACAAATTGGATTAAGCCCACTTAAAAGTTGATTACAACTTTTATTAATTAAAAATTGCCTAAGTTTTGCTATAAATAACAAGCTTAAGGAAGGTTTTAATTAACAAGTATGAGTACAAACAAATTCTTAGAGAAATTAGCCTAAGTTAGAGAAGTGTTTAGAGAAGCTTGTGAAGTCTCTACAACATTTCATCTAGGAGAAATCAAGATTGGATCTTGAAGTGAAGCTTGCTAGCATTGGAAATCAATATTGGATCTTGAAGTCAGACTTGCACACCTTGGAGGTTCTCCAACCATTTCAACAAAGAAGAAGTAGATTGGATCTTGCATCAAGCTTGCTAGGTAAGTTTGAACTTCTCTTAAGCTATGAATTATGCATTAGATGCATGATCACATAGCTTAATATTGAAATAAGGCTAGCAAATTGTGTTATGATGTTTTGAAAGTATAAACATAATATGCTTGTAATTGGGTTATGATAAATGTAAATATATCAGTATTTACCGTCCTTTTTACTTGATATTTTGTTTAGTTTCTCAAGTATTGTGAATATTTTTATGTGTTTTGTGTTATTTTACAGATAAATAAGGTTTCGGAACTCACTGGAATTGAATCGGGGCTAAAACGGCGAAATTCGGATCAAAATGGCAAATTATGAAATTTTTTGATCACGCGTCGCGATGCGCAACATCCTTTGCGTCGCGACGCGCCACAATTATGCAGCCTGCCGATACGCGTCATCACTGATGTCATCATTGTAGCCCGCATAGCGACACATAACTCTCAAGGCGTCGCGATGCCAAGTCAATAATTCTGCCCACAAGTCACAACCACGTGTTATCATCGCATCAAATCAACGGCACGTCGCGACGCGCAAGTGTTTTGCATCGCGACTCGCAGGACAAAATTTTACCTATAAATTGAAGCTCAAATCAGAAGGAAAATTCATACATTCTTCTGGGGATTTCCTTAAGAATACTAAGAAGATTGTATCTTGTTTGTTTATTTATAGCTTTCTTGTATTTAATTTTTATTTTATGCAATAGTTCTTTCTTTATTTTACTTTTCAGTATGAGGAGGTAACTCCCCTCTGCTGGGGTGAATGGTAAAGCTTTTACTACTAATATTTAGATTAATCTCCATTAATTATAATATAAAAACTATTTTAAAACTTGACTTAATGGGATACCGCCTTTATGGTCGGTTGGACTTAATTAAATTGATTTTATCCTGACTAAATTGGATATCGCCTTTATGGTCGGTTGAAATTAATCATAAAGCTGACTTAATCAGGATACCGCCTATATGGTCGGTTGGTAATGTCATGCAAAGTTTATATATTATAATAAGGGATATATTTAAATTAGATGTAATAAAAATGGATTCTCTAACCCCTAACATTTTCTTTTATTGTTTATTTATCTTTTTAATTTCAAATTTTACTTTATGCCATTTACTTTATTTATGTTTTTTTAATAGTCCTAGATATGTGTTGTAACTAAATACCATATATGGGGTTGTGATGAATTTCAATATCACCGTTTTATAAATGGTTATTTTGTGTCTTGGGTAATATAAAGGTTTATTTATTGAATCTTAAGCTTAAGACTTCTTGTTAACTGGCCATTAATAAGATTGATCTGGTAAATTTAAAATAAACTTGATGAAGAAATTTTAGGTTTCAGCCTTAGACTCAATAACTCACGATCTCACCTTGGGACATAGTGATCCTTAGGTAGATTTCCTTCCAGGATAGACATATACTTGTCGGGCGGGGGTAGCCATAATAGGAACTTAATCTTAATGAATTTAGGTAATTTGGTTAACATAAACATATGATTAATTGGATTACTTTGGGTGTTTGCATCTGACCATCGACAGAGACGTTTGCATAACTTCGTGTTCCAGGTTAATAAACCGATATATTGCACAAACATGAGATAATCACTTCATCTTTAAAAGATATTGGAAGGATTCACAACCCTAGATAGTTTTATAATATTGAATTTTCCTTTTATTTACTTTTGCACTGTTTTATTTACTTGTTTTCAGATAAAAATCACCATCCAAACAACAATCAATCTATTATATACTCGTAAACATTTAACGTCATAACTTAATAACTAAGGTATTAAGTCCTCGTGGGATCGATACATTTTATACTACTTGAACGATACGTGCGCTTGTGTTACGTGAGTGATTTCACCGATTAGGTCAAAATATTTATGTTAGACATAAACATAAAATTAGAGTTTTGAACTTTAGATTAAATCTTAGAGCTATGACTACCATTCTAGAATCACTTGACCACCTTTGGGTGACCTAGAATTGTTCACGAGATATTTCTTATTGGGATTCTAATTTGGTTTGTGTATTGGATTCAAAATTTACGCAATTGCGTATTTAGAATAAATTTATGCTTTTGTAAAAATATTTGATATTTTGAAAAACTTGATTTTTATTCAATAACACGTGTTGATGTTAGTTTTGAAATTAAAAATTACTTTTGGATATTTTTGAAGTATTTTAGGAAAGACCGGAAATAATTAGGGTAAAATACCCTAATTCCTTCAGCTCACTGAAAATTGAGCTTCTAGTGAGCTGAAGGAAAGAAATGAAATGAAAAAAAAAAAAAAACATATCCCTGTGAGCGCACAGTGTACGCGCACTGTAGCGAGCACTGTAGCGAGAACAGTGCATGTGCGCACTGTAGCGCGCACGGTACGCGCTGATTTTATTTTGCTTCGTTCTGGAGTTTCCGGACTCCGATTCAGCCCCGATTTTTTCCTATACACTCGTAATAAAATATAGTATTTTATTAAATTATTTAAATTACACCCATACGTGATATCCACGGATTATACCAATTTCTGTTGCGCGGGGCACCGATCTGACCCTAGCGGTTCCACAACTGCCCCAACAATATTGATGTAGTTATGATAATTAGAAAAGATATATGACAAATTTTTTGAATAAATATTAGATATAATGAATGTTACTAGTTTCTTAACTTTTTATTAATTTTGTGTAAAAAATAGAAATCGAAAGCTGAACTATACCGAACCTAGCAGAAAATTTTTAAGGAAAAAACTGAACGGTATTATGAAAATATAAAATCATGTAGATATTTATCAAATAAATATTCTATCTCTCGATTAGAAATCTTTTATCTTCCCATAACTCTCACTATGAGCTTATAAATTGTCTTATCACCTAAAGATTATTGTTCTTACAATAAGAAAATTAGGTTTATGAGACAATTTATAAGCTATTGGATGGATACATTTTGAATTTTAATATATTTACCTTGCGTTTGGTAGAGCGCCGCTAGAGCATTAACGCTACCGTTTCGACGTATGTTCTGCCAAACACATATTTTAACGATAGCGTTAACGCTCATAAAATCATAATCTCACAATATAAGTTTAATTTTTTATGCTAACTTATACTTTATCGTTTGTTATCTAATTTATAAGATAATTTATACTGTCTGACAATATTATATACCAAACAGCTTATACTGTCTGACAATATTATCTATCAAACACACTCTTAAATATTGGATTTGATCTTGTTGACGGTTGATTTTGGTCTCAGGGCAATATGTGAATATTACTCTCGAGACAATCCTCCCTCAATAGTGAATTTGTTTGGTTATGGGGGAAACCAAAAGCAAACTTAGCAAAAGACAGATAAATACACCAATCAACAATGAGATTTAATGTGGTTCGGCGGATCTTGGTCCGACCTACGTCCACGGGCACAAAACGAATGATATTTTTTATTACTGAGATATGCTTCTCTGATATCTCTTGTGTTTTACAAGTCTGATCGTGATGATCTTGATATTGATTCTGATCTCAACTTTCAACTTGTTACCAACTTCCCTCCCTTATGCACACTCTACCCTTTTATTTATAATAGTGTAGAAATCAGATTCCTTCTCCTACAAGAAATTCCTAGTTGAAACTATTCCCTTTTCCTATAAGGATTCCTAGTCAAAACTATTCCCTTTTCCCATAAGGATTCCTAATCAAAAACTACCTTTACTTTTTTTATCCTACTAGGACTCTGACTCACCAGTTTTCCCCATGAAAATAGGGTAACTTGTCATCTTATCCACAAGAATAGGGTGTCATCTTTTGGAGCATATCTCGCTATCTGGTCGGTCTTCATGAGGTCGATCATGATAGTCATTTAAACTGAGAATGCTGCTGTCGATCTGATAATGCCCGGTCATCCGATCTCAAGTGGTCGGTCACCTATCATCAAGTGCTCGGTCTCTACCTGTTGGATTTATAACACTCATGTGGTCGGGTCGGCATTAATGATTTCGACCGAGAAGGGAATTACCTTTTTTACCCCTGCCGTACTCCTTAAATAACATAGGTCCTGAAAACACCATCAACATCTATCCCCTAGTTCTCGGTAACAACGAGTTTGCGAGTTGATGCCGGGAACTATAAAAAAAGATGGTGTGCCGATGAATCCGTCGGTGGTCACTCCAAGAACCGCAGAGAAAAATGCCTTGGCTGCAAATCTGGTCATTCCTGCCACCCTCATGTGCTCAGTCAACGAGGATCCCGATATCTACCCGTGGAGAAAATGCTTTGCCCTTATGCTGATGACGATCGACTCGGTGGGACGTAACTCGACCCCGAGCTGAGAAGAACATTTTCCAATAGAGGGCCGACCATGGGGGAGATGCTCTGATCCCATGCCGATGATAAGTCTCTCAGTGGGACGTATCCCGACCCCGAGCTGAAGAAAGACTTGGCTCTGGGGGAATGTTACATCCCCAGTCCAAAGAAGCCGACTCGGTGGGACGTAACCCGACCCCGAGCTGAAAGAAAGACTTGGCTCTGGGGGAATGTTACATCCCCAGTCCAAAGAAGCTGACTCGGTGGGACGTAACCCGACCCCGAGCTGAAACAAACATCGATCTCGGCGGTACAAGAGCAGACCCGAGCCGGAAAGAGACATCGGTCTCGGCGGTACAAGAGCAGACCTGAGCCGGAAAAAAATATCGGTCTCGGCGGTACAAGAGCAGACCCGAGCCGGAAAGAAAGAAACATCGGTCTCGGCGGTACAAGAGAAGACCCGAGCCGGAAAGAAACATCGGTCTCGGTGGTACAAGAGCAGACCCGAGCCGGAAAGAGACATCGGTCTCGGCGGTACAAGAGCAGACCCGAGCCGGAAAGAGACATCGGTCTCGGCGGTACAAGAGCAGACCCGAGCCGGAAAGAAACATCGGTCTCGGCGGTACAAGAGAAGACCCGAGCCGGAAAGAAACATCGATCTCGGCGGTACAAGAGCGGACCCGAGCGGGAAAGAGACATCGGTCTCGGCGGTACAAGAGCAGACCCGAGCCGGAAAGAGACATCGGTCTCGGCGGTACAAGAGCAGACCCGAGCCGGAAGGAAACATCGGTCTCGGCGGTACAAGAGCAGACCCGAGCCGGAAAGAAACATCGGTCTCGACGGTACAAGAGCAGACCCGAGTCGGAAGGAACATCGGTCTCGGCGGTACAAGAGCAGACCCGAGCCGGAAAGGGACATCGGTCTCGGCGGTACAAGAGCAGACCCGAGCCGGCCGTAAAGAAACATCGGTCTCGGCGGTACAAGAGCAGACCCGAGCCGGAAAGAGACATCGGTCTCGGCGGTACAAGAGCAGACCCGAGCCGGAAAGAGACATCGGTCTCGGCGGTACAAGAGCAGACCTGAGTCGTAAAACAAATATCAAAACCATTGTGTGAGCCATAACAAACAAGCATAATCAAATGTCAACCTAAGACAGAATATGTCTTACTCACATTTTTGGGATCTGTTGCCTTTCTTGCAACTCTACAAGGGTCACTACAAGTAAGGCTCTTCTTAATACATCATCTCTGCATCTCAGCATTCCACGCATCCGACCGGATGATTTCCGCTATCAACTTTGGTCGACCTCAAAAACCGAATGGTCTATGTACATAATGAGATAGCCTTCTTTCACCAAGTCTTCCATCTGCTCCCGCAGGTCTCTGCACCCATTCGTGGCATGTCCCCTTACGTTATGGTAGATACAGTATGCCCTACTATTTCCCTCCTCAATCGGAAACCTCCTCAAATTAGGCTTGGCTAACAGACCTTTATCCTGGATTTCCCGAACTATCTGGTGAAATCTCTGACGATCGGTGATTTCCATCTTCTGCCATCGTCTTACTACGCGAGCTGCTTTTTGTTGAGTTCCCCACAGACGGCGCCAACTGTTGACGACTGATTTTGGTCTCAGGGCAATATGAGAATATTACCCCCGAGACAATCCTCCCTCAATAGTGAATTTATTTGGTTATGGGGGAAACCAAAAGCAAACTTAGCAAAAGACAGATAAATACACCAATCAACAAGGAGATTTAACGTGGTTCGGCGGATCTTGGTCTGACCTACGTCCACGGGCACAAAACGGATGATATTTTTTATTACTGAGATATGCTTCTCTGATATCTATTGTGTTTTACAAGTCTGATCGTGATGATCTTGATATTGATTCTGATCTCAACTTTCAACTTGTTACCAACTTCCCTCCCTTATGCACACTCTACCCTTCTATTTATAATAGTGTAGAAATCAGATTCCTTATCCTACAAGAATTTCCTAGTTGAAACTATTCCCTTTTCCAATAAGGATTCATAGTCAAAACTATTCCCTTTTCCCATAAGGATTCCTAATCAAAAACTACCTTTACTTTTTTTTTATCCTACTAGGACTCTGACTCACCAGTTTTCCCCATGAAAATAGGGTAACTTGTCATATTATCCACAAGAATAGGGTGTCATCTTCTGGAGCATATCTCGCTATCTGGTCGGTCTTCATGAGGTCGGTCATGATAGTCCTTTGAACTGAGAATGCTGTTGTCGATCTGATAATGCCCGGTCATCCGATCTCAAGTGGTCGGTCACCTATCATCAAGTGCTCGGTCTATACCTGTTGGATTTATAACACTCATGTGGTCGGGTCGACATTAATGATTTCGACCGAGAAGGGAATTACCTTTTTTACCCCTGTTGTACTCCTTAAATAACATAGGTCCTGAAAACACCATCAACAGATCTAGTAGACGTATCTATTTTTCACTGTTTCCAGAAGTGGCAGAAGACATACACTGACGAAAGAAACCTTTGCCCTCTGTAAATGCTAAATACTTCATTCAACCAACCATTGAGAAGTAATTTGTGTTATATTCTATGTTTAATATAATTACATTGGTTTGGGTGCTAAGTGTTTGGGTGAGGGAAAAAAAAGAGCAAATGATCAAATGAGGTCGGGTAAAATCTGAATTGACATGGATAAAAATTATAATGATAGATAAATTTTACTGAATTTAATGAAATAATAATTACAAATAATGTATAATAATATCAAAATATCTATGTGATTGACTCCA
Source organism: Zanthoxylum bungeanum (assembly GCA_019454045.1). NCBI lineage: Eukaryota > Viridiplantae > Streptophyta > Magnoliopsida > Sapindales > Rutaceae > Zanthoxylum > Zanthoxylum bungeanum. Next base: position 20,144 of record SKCR01039277.1, on the reverse strand, counting down.
TCTAATAGAAAATAATTTTATTTAATTTGATTTGGTTATCCTTCAATGAGATTTCTTTATTTATATGCTATCTCATTTCATGTACACTTTGCTTGTATTTTTTCCAACTTTTCTTCTAGATATGATTTGTATACTAATGTGTCAAAATGAAGAGAAATAAATATATATTTTACTTAAATTTCTTTCTGACTGGAGAATATTATTTGTCTTCTAAATATTTTGGATATATTAGTGATTGACTGATTGAAAGAAACTTTGGTTAGCCAAGTTCCTATGCAAAGTGGCTGTAGCTGGCACATAGAGAACAAGACCTTGTTTTTGGTGATGTATGACTGAAGGATGTTATTTAATTTTTTCTTACTACAAATGAGGTGTGAACTTGTTGTACACAAATGGATTTATTACAATTATTTAAGGTGAGAAAAGGAAAACGAATAGTATAGTTATATGTGAAGTGAGTCGGATAAGATTTAAGTTGATATAAAAAAATAATAAGGAGAAAGAGACCTATATACTACTCAATAAGACAATGATTCATGATAGAGTTAAATGACGTCAAAGGATCAACGTAAATTAGGGGTGACAATTTGGGTCATGATTCGTTTATTCGTTCGATTCGATTCGCTTTAAAGCGAATATGAATTTAGCAAAATGGATTCGTTTAATAAATTGGTCAATTCGATTCGATTCGTTTAATAAACAAATCGAATCCGAATTTGAGATTATCAATTCTTTTATTCGTTTAGAATTCGTTTATTAAACGAATCGAATTAGTTTAGTATCCGTTTAATTATATTAAAAATTTATCCTTGAAATTTTTTGAACAAAAGTATTTAATAGGAAGGTTATTTTAGTAATTAACTACTTATACCCTAAAAACTAACTGATATTTTGTATTTATTTTTGATTAAACAAATCGAATACGAATATTCATTTATTAAACGAATACAAAATTGATTTGTTTAATTTTGTGTAAACGAATCGAATGCGAATATTCGTTTATTAAACGAATACTAAATTTGATTCGATTCGTTTAATTTTATATAAACGAATAAACGAATCGAATACGAATATTCATTTATTAAACGAATCGAATCTGAATCCTAATATCAGGATTTGTTTAATAAATGAATCGAATTTGAAGTTAGTACATTATGATTCGATTCGTTTAGTATTCGACACAAATTCGATTCGTTTATTCGTTTTTCCACCCCTAACGTAAACGACCCTACCTAGTGAAAACGAATTTTTGTTTGATTTGGTTAGGTTAGTAAGTACATCATCAACTTTAGGGGTGTTCATAGGGTCGGTCAACCCGCGACCCGACCCGAGCGGGTTTAAAATTTTTTTCCACCCGACCCTATCTGAAATATTCGGGTTGGGCAATAGGTTTGATACTAAAACCCGACCCGACCCTATAATATTTTTATTATTTTTTAAAAATTTTATTATTTTTCTAAAAATTTTATTAATTTTTAAATTTTTCTATTATTTCATTTATTTATTACTTTTGTTGTATTAAAACTTTATATATATGATAATTTTCGGGACATAAAATAACTAATATTTATATTTCAAAAAAATTAAATCATTTTAAAAAAAATTATTTTTTTGGCCGACCCGAACCCGATCGGGTTTCATCTCCACGTGACCTGACCCGACCTGTGAACACCCCTAATCAACTCTATAAACATTTTTTTTTTAAATCATTGGAAACTTCACCGCCAAATCACCCATTCCAGGCTTAAGCGGAGCAGGTAAAATCATTAGCTGTCCCAGGCTCTTATAAGAAATGCACTCCCTGGATTCGAACCCAAAACCTCAAGGTGAGATCCTGAGTTCTACACCACCAAGCCACACCCCTTAGGGACTCTATGCAGGGAAACATTCTACTATATAACGGTGATAACACATCATTTATGTAATAACCCAATCATGCATTGCCATGCATGTTAAATAGTAAAAAAATCTAAATAATTGATACTTTTTTTAAACAAAACTCATATATGTTAAATAATTATTGGTTGACGGTATCATGTTATCCATATAACACTCGCAACAAAGTATATCTCGTATGTATGATGTGTTTATTGATGATTCTTGCAGCCACTTATCCTGAGAGGTTTTCAGGGTGAAAATGGTCAAAATATAATGAAGGTTGCATCTATAACTAGTGGCTTTTCTTTGCACAAGAAACTAGCTAACATTACAAAACATGTTTTGTAATGTTAGCTAAATTCTTCATATATATCTAAATTGAGAATTGAACATGTTTGGTAATGTTAGCTAAATTCTTCATATATATCTGCATGCATGTTTGGATGTTGTTAAAGAGAATATGAGTACTTTCTCACCAGTCCACATATTAATAACATGCGGACGTTCGCACTAGAGAAACTATATATTTATAATTATTCTCCTATGTGGATGCTCATATGAATTTTTCGTACGAATGCACGCAAATATTAGTACTTTATCGTATATGTAAGTTCAATTTTTATTGGAACTGTTCGTGATAAAATAAGTTCAATTGAGTTGTAATAAGTCTTGAAGAACTTGGAGCAATTGGGTTGATTATTTGGCAAAGCTGGAGCATTTTTGTTAGTGCTGCGTTCGAACGTGTGGCATTAGTGGCACGTTCTCCATTGGGTTCGAACGAAGTATTTCAGAGAGCAAAGGTTCGTGGTACGTTCGAGAAAGCGTTCGAACGAAACATTCCAGAGAGCAAGCGTTTGTGGTGCGTTCGAGTAGTGTTCGAACGAGTTTTTCCAGTGGGCACACATTCATGGTATTAGTGGCACGTTCTCCATTGGGTTCGAATGAAGTATTCTAGAGAGAAAATGTTCGTGGTACGTTCGAGAAAGCGTTCGAACGAAATATTCTAGAGAGCAAGCGTTTATGGTGCGCTCGAGTAGCGTTCGAATGAGTTTTTCCAGTGGGCATGCATTTATGGTGCGTTCGAGTAATCGTTCGAACGCAACTGCTATCTGAACGCGTTTTTTAGCCTTTTCACTTTGAAAAACCCTAAATCTTCACCCTACCTATAAATAGAACATGTATCCACCATTCCAAAGAGTTGAAACACAAATCTTTTGAGCCCAAATCTTTCAAAGCTTTCAATCTTCTTTGATTCCAAAATTGAAGACTTCTTTCATCTTTTTGTCTTATTTGTTAATGTGAGAATCTCTCTTAGATAAACATTCAACACAACCTAACCCAAAATTCCTAATCCTTAATATTTCTCAAGGAGGAAGATTGGTAGTCGGAGTTCTGGCGATTAGAAGTGAAGAGACAATCCGCTCAGAGACTTCAGAGGTTCTAAAGAAAACCGTGGGTTACGGACTTGAGGAGTTCCTTGAGTTTTTGCAGTTTAGAGGTACTTGAGTCGGTGGAGTCGCCATCATAGGTCTTGACCATCACTGTAAGTTTTTCTCTATATATTGGATTGGGCTGGTAGCCGAGATACCCAGAATGATTTTTTACTCACACGAGTTTTCCACTTCGTCACCAAAATTATTGTGTTGATTTTGTGTGATTGATTTATTTTCCGCAATCTATTTTATTTGTTTATATTGTGGTTGCTTGTTGAGCATCCATAGGCACGTTAATTAGGACTTGTCTTGATTAATTGTGTTTAATTCCGCATAGGGTCAGAACCTTGGATAAACACGAATTTTCAATTGGTATCAGAGCCTGAACTCGATCCTTGACCCAGTTGTTATGGATCGTAGTCAACCTTTAAATTGTCCGTCATTTTTTGATGGCACAGATTATTTACATTGGAAGGTTCGCATGTGAGCGTTCCTTAAATCCTTAGATGAGAGGGTCTGGATGACAGTAGAATATGTGTGGAAACCTACAAAGTTATAGTTGATGAGGTCTCTTCCCCTAAAGACAAATTGAAATGGTTCAAGGATGATTTTGACGCTAGCAATAGGAACATCAAGACAATTAATGCCATACATGGTGCTGTATGCTCAGCTGAATTTAGAAGAATCTCTTTGTGTGAGATAACCAAAGATGCTTGAGACATCTTGCAGACTGTGCATGAGGGCACATTGTCTGTTAAAAATAATAGACTCTAGGATCTTGCTACTAGGTTTGTGGTCGCCTAGATGAAAAATGATGAGACTTTTGATGAGTTCTATGCTGAGATTAACGATGTCGTTATCTCAAGCTTTTACCTATGAGAGACTGTCCCTACCAGTAGGATAGTTAAAAAGATCATTAGATCCCTGCCTGATAAGTTCCTACCCAAGATTATCGCCATCGAGGAAAGTAATGACCTCGATCAGCTTAAATTAGATGACCTCGTAGGAAAACTGTAGGTTTATGAGAAGAAACTTTCTGGTTATAAAAAGCCAAAAACTATAGCGATGAAGATCGCGAAGGAAGTTGCTCATGATCCGTCTAGTGATGATGATAATACCCTCACGGATCATGATTTGGTCATGTTTGCAAAGAGGTTTAATAAATTTCTTAAGCTTAAGAAGAGTGGTCATGACAGTGATAGAGATAGGGATGATAGGCCTAGAAAGAGTAGGCATAGCTGGAGAGAGTCCATAGATGATAGGGGTAGTAGATCCCATGATATCCAATGCCATGAATATGAAGGATATGGGCACATTAGACCTGAGTGTCCCACATACCTTAAGGTTAAAGGTAAGAAATCCATGGCAGCCTCTCTTAGTGATTCAGAAGGTGGCTATACTTCTAATGAGTCTCCTAAAGACAATAACAATTTTATGGCCTTTACTGCTAATATGTCTGATGAGAGAGAGAATGAAGTTAATAATGCTGATTCAGAAGTCTCTCTCGATGAGTCTGTAGATGAGGATAGTCTTCAATTAGCTTATGCTGAACTGTTTAATGAGAGTCTAGCTATTAAGAATACTAAGATAGAGGTCAATAAGAGGCTGAATGAAGTAGAGCTAGAAAAGAATGAAGCTCAAGCTAAGTTTGAGCAAAGCCTAATGATGGTAGATGACCCCGAGGAGAGGAATAAAGGCCTAGTTGATAGGGTCCAAACTTTAGAGGTCGATCTTAAAAATGCTAAAACCCAGTTGTATGTATTTTCTAGTGGGAATACAAAACTAGACCGCATGCTAGGTATTAGTGTTGAGCCAAATTGCAACAAAGTGTCATCGTCTAGAGTTGTGCCTAACCCTCATAAACATGACTTTGGTAAGAAGCCTGCTAAATGTAGTCATGTGATTCCTCCTTTTGTTCCTCATCATGTGTCCCAACCTTGATCTAGAGGTGTTGTGGGTAAACCTCGCTCTCATCCGAAGTTTGTGCCTGTGTGCCATCACTGTGGCAAGGCAGGACACATTAGGCCTAAGTGCTACATGTTGCACAAACATAAGAAAATGCCTAATATTGTGTCACCTAGATTTGACTCCTCAAGTCTAGTGTCTCAAGTTTCTGCATTAAACAAACAAGCTAAATTCCTTAGTGAGAAACTTGCCGTGTTGACTAGAAATTCTCGAGTGGAAGAGATTCCTAAGAAAGTTTGGGTTATGAAGCAAGATGACTTCCCAACTACTTCTGAATGCCTTAACAGGCATGATGAGAGTGCACTTCGGTGTAACTCTTTTTAGAAGTTACATTACTTTTCCTATTGCATGTGCGTGCGCGTGTGTTTTATGTTTTTGTACATTTATTTTCTTTTCACTGCATATATGTGTGTGTCTTGTTTTTGTTATGTATTCCTTGGTATATATGATGGAAACCCGGACATAAATTTCATAGCCGATTCCGAATGGACGATGGTATGATCTGCACTTGGAATACAACTCCACGTATCATTGGATAACTGACAAGCCATGTTGTGTCTTTATTTGTTTATGCATATTTGATCGGCGGTAAACACACACACGTTACGCAAGCGCACGTATCGCTCACGTAGTATAAAATGTATCGATCCCACGATGACTTAATACCTAAGCTATTAATTTATGAAGCTAAATGTCTACAAGTATCTAATTGATTGATTTTTACTTGGATGGTAATTTTAAACTAAAGACAAGTAATTAAAACAAAACAAACATAGATTTTAAGTTTTAAACAATGATATGAAAATATCCAGGGTTGTGAATCATTCCAATATCTTTTAAAGATGAAGTGATTATCTCATGTTTGATTAATATATCGGTTTATTAACCTGGAACATGAAGTTATGTAAAAGCATATTCCGATGGTCAGATGTAAATACCCAAAGTAACCCAATTAACTATATCCCTATATTAATTAAGAAACTCTGAATTCATTAAGATTAAGTTCCAATTATGGCTACCTAAGCCCGACAGGTATATTTATATCCTGTAATGAAACCTACCTAAGAGACATTTACCCCAATGTGAGATCGTGAGCTATTGAGTCTATGGCTAAAACCTAAAATCCATTTTTCCAAGTTCATTTTAAGTTTACCAAATCAATCTTATTAATGGCCAGTTAACAAGAAGCATTAAGCTTAAGACTCAATAAATAAACCAATGTACTACCCAAAACATAAAATAATCACTTATAAAATGGTGATATTGAAATTCATCACAACCATAGATAATATTTTTAGTTACAAAACATACCTAAAATTACAAAATGCATAGTTAAACAAAATAACATAATAGAAAATTAAAAAGTAAAGAAAATTACAACAATCAAAGAATGTGTTGGAGTTAGGGGTTTCACTTTTAATACTTCAAATATAGATTACTCCATTGTCAATTAATCATTTCTTGAATTAATTATATTAAAAACGACCATATAGGCGGTAAAAAAATCATATAAACCGACCATGTAGGCGGTAACAAGGTTAGCACCTAAACCGACCATATAGGCGGAAACTAAGTCCAATAATGTAAAACCGGCCATATAGGCGGTAAATAATTAATTCAATTTACTTATTTAAATTAAGGGTGTAAATCTAAATTATTATATTAAAAGTTTCACCCCAGAATCCAGCAATGAGAGATTACCTACTCATGATGTAATTAAAAACACATAAAAAATTATTAAATAAATAAAGATAAAATACAAGAAAACTTAAATAAACATGCAAGACACTTTCTTTTAGGTTTTCATGGAGAAATCCACCAAAGAAAACATGAAAAATTTACAAAGTTTAGCTTGGTATTTATAGGCAAATATAAAGGTTTCCACCAATTTCTCCACCAAACATGGCACCAAATCCTCCACCAAACATGCAAGCATGTTTGGTGGAAGTTTGACAATTTCCATTTTTTATTTTTTTTATTTTTGAAAATGACTTTAATAATTACACATAACACACTTACATATTTTTCATCAATTTCGGTAATGAAAAATTCAGAATTTGAAAATCTTACAAACATCAAGATTGTAGATCTTTGAGTCTTCTTTAATCTGGAACTTGAATCACCTCAATCTGATATCGGAAAAAAAAGTTATGGCCAAAATACGACAATTACGCAAAGTTGAAATTTCCGAAATTATACTTCGTTAGAACGTCATTTCAAGTTTCCAATCTCCAAAATCAAAATGTCAAGTCCAGTTTTTACCCTTATTTGTTCCACATTTTGTCATAATTGATTCCATTAAGTCTCAATTTTATTTTATATGCAAAATAAACTAAAATACATCAAAATGTTCATAAAACTCAAGAAACTATACAAAATATTAAGTAAAATGGGCGGTAAATATTGATATATTTTCCGCTCATCACACCCCTAAACCTAACATTTTGCTAGTCATCGAGTAAAACAACAAAATAAAATGCAATAATAAATTAAAATTAAACTAAGCCACTTTCGTAGGGATCACGGTTACATTTAGCGTATGCAACAAGCCTTTAAAACCCCTAAGTGTCCCTAGTGGACGAGTTGTAGTCTCGTGATGGCTTACAGTGACGATACCCACAAACTTCAATCTAATGCACACAAAAACAAAAAGACAAAAGAAAAGAGAATAAACAAGTTAGTGAATAAAAAAGTGAAACTTATTATCCAAGTTAATAGATGTTTTCTTTCTTTCTAAATTACTAAATAAGTAAATTTTCCTATTATTTTTACCATTCTCCATATACACAACCAACAAAGTATTAATCAGCTCATTGTGCCCACAATATTCATAAGTGTAGTTGAAAAGATATTATATTTCTGTCCTAAAGTTATATCAGAATTCGCACTTTTTTTAGCAATGGAATTTTTTTCTGATTTTTTTTACAATATCTTCAATCCATGTAGCGAGCTTTAGGTCAGTGACTCCCAAGCCAGTTGGCTTTAGGGCACTAGGTGTTAAGAAACCCTTACAGACTTAATTACTCGGATTTCAGATATCTTTTTTTTTTTTATATATATATAACATCTTTAATCCATGTAGCGAGCTTTGGCCAGTGACTCCCAAACCAGTTGGTTTCATGGCACTAGGTGTTAAAACACCCTTTCGGACTTAATTACTCGGATCTCAGATGTTTTTTTTTTATTTTATAACATCTTCAATCCATGTAGTGAGCTTTGGGCCAGTGACTCCCAAACCAGTTGGTTTTAGGGCACTAGGTGTTAAAACACCCCTTCAGACTTAATTACTAAGATCTCATATGTTTTTTTTATTAATATACACAATTTTTTTTTTAAATTCCAACATTTTTTTAGATGATTCCTCCAATTAAACTAGAGCACTGAATATTACAAACTTTTCAATTACAGCTCATGGCTGTATGTTACCATGCATATTGATAATACCTATCAATTGAGCATATGAAGATCCATTTTAGTCAGTATTATGGAGAATTCACAAATTAAATAATTCAAAATGAAATAAATAAAAATTAACTTGTTACGAAATAGGTTGAGATACGTCTCAGAAGTGGAAATTCCTTACTTAGGTATCTCACACCAATTTCACCTGATTAGTCAAATTAAAAACACGAAAACACAAAGTATTTTTATTATTTTTTTAATTTTTGTTGAATTTTTCTTTTTGAAAATTTTTGACTAAAAAACAAATAAAAACGAAAAAAAAAAAATAAAAACAAGATACTAGTCAACTATTCCCCTCCCCCAAACTTAATTGAGACATTGTCCCCAATGTCTAAAGTAGAAGAAGAGTTAGAAAACAATACTTGGTTAGCTGAAATTCTACATCTTAAAAAGAAAATTAAAGGTTAAGATCCATATTTTTTCGACGTTTTTTACCACGATCATTATCAGACCAGTTAATCTTGGAAATGATATGGTCAATTGTGGTTCAAAGGCTAAAAGTTGGTCAATTAAATCATGGGCAGTTCTGGCAGTGAAGATGATATCTTTTACAGGTTTGACACGAACCCATTTCTCCGGGCATCATCAAGAAACACACAAAGAAATTCATAAAATCCATCAAAATTAAACAGTCCAATCATTTTCTGGTGTATATTCAAGTTCGCCTAAGATACTACTGTAAACATTTCCTCAATCGTGCCCAAGCCATCTGGCAAAGCAATAAAAGCATCAGCACGATTAATTATTTCAACCAGTCGTTCAGACATACCTGGTACAATAAGTTCCTCTTCATTTGATGGTCCTATAAGATTCGCATCTGCCAAAGGTTTTGGGATGATTCCAGAACTTGACTACCTCCTTCCTGTACGGCCCTTGAAACGCACCTCATTAGTCCAAGATTGCCATCACCATATACTAGGTTCATATTCCTTTTAGCTATGTGACCGGAGTAAACACACACGTATAACGCAAGCGCACGTATCGTTCAAGTAGTATAAAAATATCGATCCCACGAGGACTTAATTCCTACTGTTGTTATTAATTATTGATACTATTATTTTACAAGTATCTAATTATAGGGAGAAGGAAATTGTTTGCTTTTGGTTGGTTGAATGTGGTTTTGCAAAATAAATAAAAACAGACTTAAAAGAAAATACTAAGGAAAATAAAAGAAAAGACTCAAAGATCTAGGGTCGTGACTCCACACAATATTGTTATAAAGATGAATTGATTCTCTTATCTATGTGTAATAAATCAGTTTGCTAACCTGGAACACGAAAATATGCAAAAGCCTCTGTCGATGGTCAGACGCAAATGCCCAGTATAACCCAATTGAACCATATGTTTATGTCAACCAAATTACCTGGATTCATTAAGATCAAGTTCCAATTATGGCTACCCCCGCCCAACAGGTATATGTCTATCCTGTAAGGAAATCTATTAAAGGGTTATCTATCCTCAAGGAAGATCGTGGGCTATTGAATCTAAGGCTGAAAATTAAAATCCCTATGTCTAGTTCATTTTAAGTTTACCGAATCAATCTTATTAATGGCCAACAAGAAGCATTAAGCTTAAAACTCAATAAACAAACTAAAGAATTACCCAATAAATAATTAAATCAATTATTAAGCCTAGTAATATTGTGTTTCATCACTTACCTAGAATAAAATAAAATGATGGGGGTTAGAGGATCCATATTTAATATTTCTTATCTAGGAATCTCACTTATTATAATATATAAATTATTTTATGTTCTGCTTTCTCAGGAATTAATAATATTAAACATTTAAAACCAGCCATATAGGCGGTAATCCATTTAGTCCAATTACATCAGCCATATAGGCGGTAATTATCTGTCACATAAAGACCAGCCATATAGGCGGTAAAGTAATTTATATTTAGACCGACCATATAAGCGGTAATAAAGTCCGCCATTAATTAATCCGATTAAATTATAATTTATAAATTATAATTAAGTGAGATTTACCTAGATAATTATATAAATGTTTCACCTTTTACCCCAGCAGTAAATTAACTACAAAACATACAGTAAAAAAAAAGTAAATAAAATTTTATTACAAAAGTAAAAGTGCATAATTAAAAATACTAAAAAAAAATGCTAAATTAAAATTACAAAAACTAAAACACCAAGATGCAATCCTTAGAGTCCTTACAAAACTCAAGGAAGGCATGCTTTGAATTCTGAAATCGCGCTGAATTTATAGGCGTCAGTAGGGGTCGGGCGTCGCGACTCCAAGCCAGCGTCGCGACGCCCGTTTGTCGACGTGGCACGCTCTGGTTCGTCGGTTGCAGATTCTGGATAAGGTGATAAGGTGACACGTGGTAAGGTGGTTGGGGCTCAATTATTGTGACACGTGGCGGCTTCAGATTGGTCAGCTCAGATTCTTATCCGCCACGTGTCATATACAGATAAGTTGGTCAATAATTGATGCTGACATGGCGACACGTGGCAAAGTGACTGTTGGCACCATAGAATTGTGACACGTGGCACGCTGTGATTGGTTGATGATGATGTGGCAATGACGTGGCAGTTTGACTTGGTCAACCGGTGATATGGACGATGACGTAGCTGATAGGTGGAGGGACACGTGGCGATGGCGACTGTCGGCACCGTAGGATGATGACACGTGGCATGGCGCACGTTAGCAGATCGACTATGATGGTGACCGTGGCACGGCGCACGTTAGCAAAGTCAAATTTTCTCAGATTCTGATTTATGGACCCGGCGCACGTTAGCACTGTTTGACGTATGTTAGGCGTCGCGACGCCAAGGGCTTGCGCGTCGCGACGCTGCAAACTACTAAAATGCCCTTTTTGCCAAATTTTCACTGTTTTGCTCCAAATCACCTCCAGAATGTCCTGAAACTTTATTTATCTACAAAATAACACAAAACACATCAAAATATTCACAAGACTCAAGAAACTATACAAAATATTAAGTTAAATGAGTGGTAAACAGTGATATAATTACCACTCATCACACCCCCAAACCTAACATTTTGCTAGTCCTCGTGCAAAACACATAATAAATTAACATAATAAAATTTAACTATGCCACTTTCGTAGGGATCACGTGTGGGAACACAGAAACTGGACGACGCATGCTGTCCCGGGCTCGCGGCTCGGTTGGGAGTACGGAGTAGCCACGGGGGACTAAACCGGAGGTAATGGAGTCGCCACCCGGTGTGAACCGGGAAAATGAGATTTAAGGCCGCACTCACCCCTCGCAAGGGAAGACCTCAAACCGCTGGGTTCGGAATGGTCCCTTACTTATGTCACTTGTAATGGAAGGATTTATGTAATAATTTAATCGAGCTTAAGTAACACTTATTTCCAAGAGTATCATGCTTCTAAATTCACATGTATTTCACATCTAAGATTGCATGCTTGAAAGTACATCAAAGGAGCGACAAACATACAACTTCACTGGTATTTTATATTCAAGAAAACACAAGCACACATACTAACCACACAAGCACACATGTGAGCACCTTCTCAAGTGGTACGTGGAATTGTATCCCAAGTACAGACCGTACTACCGTCCATTCGGAATCGGCTACGGAATTTATGTCTGGGTTTCCATCCGATATACCACAAGAAATAATACTCAAATGTTATCATGACATAGGTATATGAATTGTAATACATTAAACACATTGTATTCATACATGTGGGGATAGCTACTAGGAAAACTATGTATGAAATCTGATGAAAAGGACTCAGTTCAGTGGGTGAGCGTTCGCGTAGCGTTTGAAAATGCGTTCGAACGGTAAACAGAAGGTTCGTGTTCGTATAGCGTTCGAGAACGCATTCGAACGAAACCAGACCCGATGCATGATAAGACTAAGAAAGTGTATGTGCGTTCGCGTAGCGTTCGAGAACGCGTTCGAACGGTAAACAGAAGGTTCGCGTTCGTATAGCGTTCGAGGACGCGTTCGAATGGAACCAGACCTGATGCATGATGAGACTAAGAAAGTGTGTGTGCGTTCGCGTAGCGTTCGAGAACGCATTCGAACGGTAAACAGAAGGTTCGCGTTCGTATAGCGTTCGAGAACGCGTTCGAACGGAACCAGACCTGACGCATACAACACAAAGAATAAAGACAAAAATGTCAAGCTCAGTATGTCCGATTAAACGTTCTTGTATTCAACCAAACACACATCAACCGGCGCGGCAAAGCATCGTGGTAAAGGGCTTTGACCCCTCCCCATATGGGATCTTTCATTCCACTTACTAAGCCCATGCGCTCGATTGAATCATGCATACAAAGAATTAAAAGCAATAATATCAAGCTCAGTATGTTCGATTGAACGTATCTTACATTCAACCGAACATACATCAACCGGCGCGGCAAAGCATCGTGGTAAAGGGCTTTGACCCCTCCCCATAGGGGATCTTTCATTCCACTTACTAAGCCCATGCGCTCGATTGAATCATGCATACAAAGAATTAAAAGCAATAATATCAAGCTCAGTATGTCTGATTGAACGTATCTTGCATTCAACCGAACACACATCAACCGGCGCGGCAAAACGTCGTGGTAAAGGGCTTTAACCCCTCCCCATAGGGGATCTTTTATTCCACTTACTAAGTCCATGCACTCGATTGAATCATGCATAAATAAGCAACATGCAGAATTTAAGTGATGAAAAATAAATAAACCAAAGCAACACAAAACAAAAGAGGGTACCGTTTACTCAAGCGGTACGTGGAGTTGTATCCCGAGTACAGATCATAATACCGTCCATTCGGAATCGGCTATGAAATTTATGTCCGGGTTTCTATCCGATATACCGCGAGAGTTGACACACCTCTCATTTTATTCCAAAGCCACAACATACAACATCTCATAATTCATGCATATTTATCTACTCAATGGCCATAACATACATTTCAACATGACAGTCATGCAAGCAATTTTCAATAAATATAAAAACAGAAAACGAGTGTGGAAAATACCCTCAGGTCTAACCTTTTTGCCAACTTTCAGGCTTGCGTTTCACGGACGTCGGAAGGGGTACAGCTCCTCAACTTCTCCGGTTCACTGGTTTAGCGTCCTAGCTCACTGTTTTGCTGTTATGCTTGTTGTTCGGTCTCCGTTCTGCTGCTGTTCGGTCTCCGTTTGCTGATGTTCGGTCTCTGTTTTGCTACTCACTATTCAGGTCACTTGTTTTGACGTTTCAACGAACTGTTTCGAGTGTTTTTCGTGGTTTTTTTAGTGTGGTTATTTCAAGGATTATAAGTGTAGTTTATGTTATGTTTTAAGGATTTTATGGACTGTTTCGGGAGTGGTTTGGGCTGTTGTCCAGGCGTATTTCAAGGGCTGTTTGGGCCGTTGTTTGGAGGTATATTTTCGGTGATGGAGGGCTGCTGTATGGGGAGATTTTCGGTGATGGGTGGAGGTTTAGAAGGATGCTATTTTCGGTTATGGAGTGGAGGAGATGATGGGAATGGTTTGTGTTCTTCCTATTGCTATTGCCGTGAGTGGCTAAGGCTCTTTGTGTTATGATTTTTCTGTGAGTTATCTGTATGAGCTAGAGGGGTGCATGTCTTGGTTAGGGGTTGTTATATAGAGAATGGCTAGGGCTTCACCTTGTCTCACAAGGAAGGGATTTTGGCATTAAAGAGAGATATGATTTGGTGTTTGAGCAAGGAAAGTCAAAGATTGAGGGGGGACAAATCTTGGCTAGATTAGGAATACAAAATATTTAGTTTGTTATGATTGATTTTAATTAGGCATGACATCCTTTTAATTTAGTATGTGATTTTTTTGGTTAGGAAGTTAATATATTTGATTTATCTTTATTAGGTATGATTATATTTTGTGTTTTATTAATTGGTAAATGTTTTAAATATATATTTAATTCAATGTTTAATTTAATTAAATTGGGATGTGTTTTATGGGCTTTGGGGGGCTAATTGGGCTGGGGTGCGAGACTAGCAGCAAAACCAGAAACACCGAAGCCGTTCGAACGCCAATTCGAACGCTACACGAACATCCGCAATCTGCCTGACGTTCGAACGAAGTAACGAACGCAGCACTAACGAAGACAGTGAACTTGTGAGATGAACTTGATGACGTACTTATTCTGAATTTCCCATTCCGACCTCCGTTTCCCGTAATATCCTTAGCTAAAGGTAGTGTGCCTCCAACTGAGACTCATCATCGGGTTTCACATGCAAAAATGCAATGCCTACAGTCGCCCCCACTTTGATGGGACTTGTGCAGTGTGTGGTTTTGAACAATCCTATCAAAGTTATGCAATGCATTTTCACTTACCTGGCTCGGCTGCTGCCTCGAGCTGAGTTGGTGCTGCAGTGGACCTCGATCCTGGGGCGCATCCCAATAACTGCAACCGACAACGGGGGCACCTCGACCCTGGGCACCTCGACCCAATACCGTTGACTAGACATAGAAACCCTCGCCCTCGAACTGATGATGTAGTGGCACCTCGACCCTGGGCACCTCGACCCGGAACTACAACTGACAGCGGGGGCACCTCGACCCTGGGCACCCTGACCTCGACCCAACACCGCTAACCATAGGGACCTCGACCCTGCGAACTGATGATGTAGTGGTACCTCGACCCTGGGCACCTCGACCCGACCCGGAACTACAACTGACAACGGGGGCACCTCGACCCTGGGCCCCGACCCAACACCGCTGACTATAGGGACCTCACCCTCGAACTGATGATGATAGTGGGGTACCTCGACCCGGAAATACAACTGACAACGGGGGCCTCGTCCTCAAGCTGATATGGGCCTCGCCCCTTGGGACTCATCCCAAAAACTGAAATTGCGCTGACGCTGCTTGGCTCATTTCTGCCGCTTTCTCCTTTCTTCGAACCTGCGAACACAAAAAAGAAACAAGCACGAAGAGAATACAATGTTACGTGTATGCATGAATGATTTTCTTATTCAGTTGGGTTAGGTCTTCTGCTAATTCCCGTGATAACTGCTCGGTCTTCTCCCCCTCAGGCAAAGTATTGCTTCAATCTGTCTACGTTGATCGGCTCGGTGAACTAGTTCCCCTCCAAGTCTGATAACCTCACTGCCCCATTTCCCATTACCTTCTGCACTATGTAGGTCCTTCCCAGTTTGGTCTGAATTTTCCTCTCGGATCTGTCGTCGACGGCCTCGACTGCTTAAGTACCAAATCACCCTTTCTGATCTTGGTAGGACGCACTTTCTTGTTGAATGCCCGAGCTAGTCTCTTCTGATACAACTGCATGTGATACAAACTTCGTTCTCTTCTCATCCAATAGTGCTAACTGATCAAACCTCTGTGCGACCCCTCTTGTTCCGGTAATCCTGCCTCTGCTAATACCCCCATAGACTGTATTTCCACTTCTACTGGTAACACTGCTTCCATTCCATAGACCAAAGAGTAAGGTGTGGCCCCTGTTGCTGTCCTTACTGATGTTCTGTACCCCCACAGAGCATATGGTAGTTTCTCGAACCAATCTCTGCAGTTCTCTGTCATCTTGGCTAAAATCGTCTTTATGGTCTTGTTGGCTGCCTCAACTGCCCCATTTGCCTGCGGCCTGTACGGTGATGACTTGTGGTGGCCTATCCCGTACCTCTGTAACATCGCCTTCGTCTCTCCTTGGAACTGAACCCCGTTGTCTATCACTATATGATGCGGCATACCATACCGACAAATGAGGTTTCGAGCTATAAACTTTGCCATCTGTTTTGCTGTAACACTGCGGAATGATTCGGCTTCCACCCACTTCGAGAAGTAATCTACTGCCACTACTATAAAGCGATGCCCATTCGATGCATTCGGTCGAATTTCTCCAATCATATCGATTCCCCATGCTGAGAAAGGCCACGGCTCTGACAGCCCGTGCAACTCTGTGTGCGGTAAGTGATTCAAATTACCATGTGCTTGACAGTCATGACAGTGCTTCACCATCTTCGCGCAATTTGTTTCCATGGTTGACCAATAAAAACCTTGTCTCACTATCTTGCGGGACAGATTCAACCTGTTCATGTGCGGACCACATACCCCGGCGTGTATTTCTTCCATTACATGATGAGCTTCTTCTTTTCAAACACTTCAACTGAATACCGTTTGCTTGCCTTTTGTACAGTTCCCCTTTCAAAATCACATATTGGGAAGCTAACCTCTGAATGACTATTCTGTCTTTTCTGCCTGCCCCTTCCGGGAGTTCGCCATGTTCCAGATATCTCTGAATGTCATAATACCACGGTTTACCGCGTCGACCTCAACTTTCAGAATTCTTTCTATCTCATAAACAGGTCTGCTCGCTGTTGTCAGTATCAACGGTCTCATCACTAACTTTTCTGGATTTTCCCAAGTTGCTGCAAGTGTAGCCAATGCATCTGCCATCTGATTCTCTTCTCTGGTAAGTGCTGAAACTTACACTCAGGGATAACCTGTGCCAACTTTCTGAGGTGAAAAAGGTAAGGTTTCAACCGTTCTTCTTTCAATTCCCATTCTCCTCGCATCTGCTGGACTACCAACATAGAATCTCCGTAGACTTCCACACTCCCGGCCTTCAAGGCTATTAATGCTGTCAAACCAAAAGCACATGCCTCATATTCAGCCATGTTATTAGTCACTCTGAATGTAAACCTCTTTTCCAAAGGCAAAGTCTCTCCTTCGGGGGTCACTATCACGATCCCAATCCCGGCTCCCTTGTAATTCACCGCTCCGTCAAAATACATCTTCCATCTCTGAACTGTTATTGCTTGGATCTCTTTGTCTGGAAATTCAAACTTATACTGATCCCCCTCAACAGGTTGCAATGCCAGAAACTCTGCTATTGCTCGCCCTTTGATCACTTTGGAGGTGAGATACTCAATGTCAAACTCTGTCAGCAATACCAACCATCTGCCCAATTTTCCCACTAGTGAAGGCACCGAATGAAGATACTTCAAAGGATTCTCCTTTGCCACGACCTGGATCTTGTATGACTGGAAGTAATGTCGCAACTTTCTGGAAGCCCATACCACGGCAAGACAGATCTTCTCAACTTCTTGATACCGAGCCTCATACGGGAGCATCTTCTTACTCAGATAATGACTGCATGTTCTACCCCTGTTTCATCAGCCTGTACCATCATTGCCCCCAGTGCTTCTGATTCTATAGCCAAATACAATATCAAAGGTCTGCCCGGTCTCGGAGGTTTCAATACAGGAGGCTTTACCAAATACTCTCTGATTTTGTCGAAGGCTGTCTGACACTGTTCATTCCATCTCACTGGCTGATCTTTTCTCTACAGTTTGAAGATAGGCTCAATACTGATGTCAACTTGTGATGAACCGACTGATGTACTGAATCTTCCCCAAGAATGCTCTGACTTCTTTTTCTATCCTCGGTGCAGGCATTTCTGTGATTGCCTTGATCTTTTCGGAGTCTACCTCTATTCCGCCCATTCCTATTGTATGACCAAGCAATTTCCCTGATGTCACCCCAAACACACATTTCTTGGGATTAAGCCGCAAGTTGTATCTGTCAACCCTCTGAAGGAACCTTTCCAGTGCTTCAATATGCCCAACTCTTGTCTCTGATTTCACCATCATGTCATCCACATACACCTCAATCTCTTTGTGCATCAAGTCGTGGAAAAGTGTAGTGGCCATCCGCTGATAAGTAGCCTCCGCATTCTTAAGCCCAAACGGCATAACCTTGCAACAATAAGTACCTCACTCAGTAACAAATGCAGTCTTATGTTTGTCTTCCTCAGCCATGAGAACCTGATTGTAACCTAAAAATCCATCTGCAAATGAATACATAGCAGATAAAGCTGCACTATCAACCAGAACATCTATATGCGGCAGAGGAAAATCATCTTTCGGACAAGCCTTGTTGATATCTCTGTAGTCTACACACATTCTGACCTTCCCGTCTTTCTTCGGCACCGGCACTATATTAGCCAACCACTCGGGATATTTTACTACTTCCAAGAACCCCACATCTATCTGTTTCTTAACTTCCTCTCTGACTTTCTCAGCCCATTCTGGTCTCATCCGTCGAAGTTTCTGTTTCACTGGCCTCATATTCGGATAAGTTGGTATCGTGTACCGGGCAATGTTTCTGTCTACCCCAAGCATGTCCTCATAGGACCAAGCAAACACTTTGGCATATCTGACCAACACTTCTTCTAGTTTTGTCCACTCTTCAGAGGTAACTTCACTTGCAATCATAATTTCTTTGGGGTTCTCAAGCGTACCCAAGTTAAATGCAGTAGTTCTGGCCGAACTGATATCAAATATGCTTGATTCGTGCAGAGTAAATGGAAATGACTCAGGCAAGTAAGCAAAAGAAATGTCTTTATTATTGGACAATGCGGAACTACATTCAAACAAATCAGGAAGGTAAATGTCTTCATCATCTATAGACACTTCTTCCTCTGCAATCAGATCTTCCTCAGGCTTTTCGTCCTCTCCCAGAGTCAGGCTCTCCAACTTCATCAGTTCTTCCTCCTCAATTCTCTTCTTCTTTATCCACAATTTCTCCAACTATCAGTTTCTTACCCAAAATATCCTGGAAGATCTCAAACCCCAGGTAACCACAATTCCATTAACTTCCAGGTTCACAGGCCCCCTTGATATCCTGAAGCTTTCACAAAACATTCCCTCAGTTTCGGCCCTTTTTCTTGACATTTGGCTTTTCTTCATCAGACTTATATACCCCAAACCCTTCCGAGTAGTCCTGTCTCTCTGAAATCTGGTAATTTTGAACCTTTACCCGCTCAAAACTTCATTTTCTTTCTCCATAATCCTAGCCACCCTAGGATCCACCCACTCCTCAAAAGTAGCTGACACCTGAAACCTCGTGAAAGGTTGTATCTCCAAGGCAGCCACGGCATTATCTAACTCAGCCCCCAATGGTAACACCTCTCCCTCATACGGGAACTTGATCATCTGATGTAAAGTGGAAGGCACGCCCCCAAGTTTGTGAAACCAAGGCATTCCCCACAACAAGGCAAAAGTAGCTGGGATGTCCAGTACTGTGAACTCAACCTCATCTTCAATCGGTCCTACCTTGACCATAGCCACAAATGTACCATCAACTCCCATTTTACTGTCATCATAAGCCTTAATAGTCATGCTGGAGGGGTCCAAGTCTGTTGCTTTCATACCCAATCTCGCCAGAATTTTCAGCGGGCACACATTGATGGACGAACCGTCATCCACCATCACACATGAAGTTCTCTTGCCCCTCACATCAGCCCTGATAAATAGAGGCCTGTTATGATTTCTCCCATCTGCTGGGAGTTCATCCTCAAAAAGATATATCTGCAAAGCTTCTTTCTGAACTGACCCAACAACATTGCAGGGTTGGCGTCTTCCGGTACCACAATCTTGCTCAAGGCCTCAACCATAGTCTGCCTATGCTCCCGAGATGCA